>SKCR01023091.1:0-20266 GCA_019454045.1 Zanthoxylum bungeanum | reverse complement strand
ATTGAAGCCTTCATGTGTCTCTAGTGTGTCCCTTACTTGTTTGTTGCAGTCGGCCATGAAACTCTGAGCTAGACCTGCCATTGCTTTTCTGATCCTTTTGGTCTTCTGTCTTGTGATTGGCCCTGTTGGTACTTGCAATGGTTCTACTTAATGTTGATCATATCCCTTGGTGCTCCAAGTGCTCCTTGGTTCATGTCATATTTGTTTCTTCTAATCTGTTTGTTGAAGCTTTGAGATGGCAGGTACTAGTTTGACAGTGGATGAGAAGCTTGAGGCTTTGGAAAGGAAGTTTATGGATATGATGGAAAACATGAATGCTGCTTTCGATAAGTTATTCTAGGGAAGTAGAGAGTAATCAGACAGGCAGTGTTCCCAGAGCACCACCACCTCAGAATACCACCACCTCAGAATGTGGCACCATGACGTATACCACCAGATGAAGAAGAAACTGAAAATGAGTTTGATAATTCTGATGATCTTAATGATGAGGAGGAGATATTTCAGCGAGGGCCTGATAGGAGGCATAATAGGAGGTTTGATAGGAGGGATAGACGGTTTGATGGTAGAGGCGCATTTGTTGACAGACGTGAGGATTATGACATGAGAGGTTATGGTAGACATGGTGATGTTGATGGTGATTTGAGCAGCATCAAGATCAAGATACCAAACTTTCGGGGCAAGAATGATCCTGAAGCGTATTTAGAATGGGAGAAGAAGATTGAGTTGATTTTCAATTGTCATCATTACTCTGATGAGAAGAAGATCAATCTGGTAACCATGGAATTCACTGATTATGCGATGATTTGGTGGGATCAGATTGTCACCAACCGAAGGAGGAATCATGAGAGGCCAATTTAGACATGGGAAGATGACATGATCCAGGCCGACAACAAAACAAAAGACCCATTACAAGTACCAAAAAGGCTAATTACGAGGCAGAGTACCAAAAGACTGAGAGAAGCAATGGCAGGATTAGTTCAGAGTTTTATGGCCGATTGCAACAAAAAAATAGAGAGGTATGTGGGCTTCAATAGAGAGGGCCCAAAGCCACTTCACTTGGCCCAAATCAGTTTTGAATGAAGCTTCAAAGGCCTTTGAAGACATTGGTATTTTTGTAATTTAGCCTTTAGGGGCATTGTTGTCTTTATGCCTTTAGGGTTTCTCTTTGTAACACTATTTAAGTTTTCTTTCTTTTTCATTTTGAGGACAATCAACGAAATTTGTAAAACTCAAAAGCTTAAATCTTTGGCTGTGGCCGAATTCTTGTAAGGGAAGGATTCCCCTTTTCAAGTTTGAATCGACTTATCTAAGTTTGGCAAAATTAGTGGCGTCTCCATTGCTAGCAAAACACTATAAGGATTCATCTTAAAGGTTCTCAAGGGAAAGATCTTTGTGGGTCTTCTTTGTGGCCTTGGAAGGGTTTTGTTCCTACAAAATCAAATTCGCGGTTCTTGGGGTTCTGTCCGTTGCTTAGGGTTTGCTTGGATTTCGAATCCAAGTGGGTTTCTTGTCAGAAGAACTTCGAGGTCTCATGAGGAAACGGTTCATACCCAGCCATTACTACCGAGAGTTGTATCAAAAACTACAGCATATGTATCAGGGGCCAAGATGTTGGTTTTATTATGTCCCAAGGAAAGTTTAAGCATATGAAATACAACATTGAATATATATATAAAAGATGAAGTATGGCGGAATCATACTTACAAAGCTATTGTGATGAGAAGTGATGAAGAAAAATCTTTAAATCTCCAAGCTTCAAGTTTCGGCCAAGGGAGGAGAAGAGTAGAAGCTCCAAACTTTGTGTATTCCAAGCTCTTTGATGGTTTCCCTATCACCTCCTTTGATCCTTCAATGTGCTAGCACAATGGAGAAAAGAAAATCAAATCTTCTTTGCCCTAATGGAAGTCACGGCATTGTGAGAGAGAGAGGAGTTGTCTTGATTTTTTGTTACAAAAATCAATTTATATTTATGCCATAATATTATTAAATCAATAATAAACTTATGACACAAATCATGCAATGGCTTAGAGTGTCAAACACTCAAACTCCATGCAAAACCATTGAGTGTATTATACACTATCACCATGCAATGTATTACCAATTAAATAATGCATATAATGACATGTGTCATGTGGGCCCCACACGTTTCCAAATGAAAGTGGGCCCACGTGCACTCACGCGTTCGGGTTCGATATTTCCGAAATACCGAACTTACGTCGCGATGCTAATTAAATCGAATTTAAATAAAAATTGCGCCTAGCGAAATTATTATTTACGTCGCTAACGAATTAATTCTAAATTAACTCGTTTGCCCGAATTAAAATCTAATTTTAATTTCGCGTCGAAATCGAATTTCGATTATTATATCGAATATAATAATTTTATCGATTAATTCTGAATTAATCGTTCTCTCTCTAAATAAGGCACTTTATCCAAGATAAAGTTTCTCCGCAATTAATCCAAGATTAATTAAGTCCGAATCAAATATCATAGGTGAATCTTCAGGAAGCGACCCAAGAGATCTCCGGATATGTTGGCAGTAAATACGGTCGTCGGATAATCCGAACACGTACGTACCTCGTACTGCGTTCTTACCGATTCACAAGACAAGGTTGGCTTCTAGCAAAGCGCCATGCCTACCCAATTCTCCAGAAATATTCTTACTGGAATATTAGATCTATATCAAGCGTAGTATACCGTAGTATTGCGTACATCGATCCAGTATCGGACGATCACATGTTAGGCCTGGGGCTGGAAATGTGTCTGCCCCGTACGAAATATATATCGGACATCAAGCAACTAGTCTCTTTAAATCGGACAATCCTGACCTGGTCCATATTGTCCCGACGGTTGCAACCTTTTATAGAGTACTAGTTCTGTGTCCTGCGTGATCATCACCTCCATATGTCTGAAGTGATACTTCCATCTCGACATCACATCCAGTACACTACGATTCTCGATAAACCCAGAAGAGGTGTACACAGAACTGGTTAAGGTCCCCAACCACAAAACCAAAGTTTACCGCTTGTCGCAAGTACTAGCGATGTAAGTCTCAGGTTAAGACCATATACACCTACCCTGATGCGGCCTCCCATAGACACGCAGACTACTACCAATGGGATTCCGCGGGGTCTATCCAGAGCGAAGCTGTTTTCCGTACCATCGGTAAAACACAACCTCCTATCGCACTTGCATAAGTATCCAATACTAAATATATGAGAACTATGCCGTTGTGCCTCACAACGTACACAAGCGCAAATACTAGTCTATTCCGCATTATCGATGTCCGATCTCGATAATACTCCGACTAGGGATATTTAATGATTAAACTTTATGGATTGATACTGTCTCATATCATCTCAATCTGGTATTAATCATATGGACTTCGCCATTTATATCAAAGTAAATATATTACAAAAACGGCAAAAGGCAATTTCATTATCACATAGTTAATTTTGTACAATAATACAATATCATTTACAAACAGTGACGCTATGGGACATATGTCTAACACAAGAGTGTCGCGATTACTATACTGAGATGGAGGTTGTCCATGATCAGGTGAAATGAATTGTAGTGGAGGATGTAGAGGCTACTATCGCACGTTTCTAGATGTTAAATAGACAGATTCCAACATGGTGGAGTTGCATCATATTTTGTTGATTAGAGGATTATGCTTCCACATGCTAATAAATGTTGAGAGGCAATTGAAGAAGAAGTCTACATCCAGATTGGTTTACTCATACTACCTCTGCATGGAAGGGGAAATTGATTCCTAATGATCGACGAGAGGAGGCTTTAACAAGCCAGAGCCGAAACCTAGTGCCAAGGGTAAAGAAGTTGCAGAACCAAGCACGGCTAGATCGAAACCTGAGAGTACAAACTGTTAGACAGTAATGACCCATAGCGTCACTATTTTGTAAATGATGATATTGTATTATTGTACAAATTAACTATGTAGTAATGAAATTGCCTTTTACCGTTTTGTAATTTATTTACTTTGATATATAAATGGTAAAAGTCCCTATGATTAGTTCCGGATTGATGATGATATGAGACAGTATCAATCCATAAAGGTTTAATCATTAAATATCCCTAGTCGTAGTATTATCGAGATTGGACATCGATAATGCGGAATAGACTAGTACTGCACTTGTGCATGTTGTGAGGGCACAACGGCATAGTTCTCATATATTTAAGTATTGGATACTTATGCAAGTGCGGTAGGAGGTTGTGTTTTACCGATGGTACGGAAAACAGCTTCGCTCTGGATAGACCCCGCGGAGTCCCATTGGTAGTATGTCTGCGTGTCTATGGGAGTCCGCTTCAGGGTAGGTGCATATGATCTTAACCTGAGATTTGCATCGCTAGTACTTACGACAATCGGTAAAATTTAGGTTTGGTGGTCCAGGGCTTTAACGAGTTCTGTGTATACCTCTTCTGGGTTTATCGAGAATCGTAGTGTACTGGGTGTGATGTCAAGATGGAAGTATCACTTCAGACATATGGAGATGATGATCGCGAGGGATACAGAACTAGTACTCTATAATGGTTGCAACCATCGGGATAATATGACTAGGTCAGGATTATCCGATTCAAAGAGACTGGTTGCTTGATGTCCGATATGTGTATCGTACGGGGCAGACACATATCCAGCCCCAGGCCTTACATGTGATCATCCGATACTGGTTCGATATACACTATACTACGGTATACTACGCCTGTTATAGATCTAATATTCCAGTAAGAATATTTCTAGAGAATTGGGTAGGCATGGCGTTTTGCTAGAAGCTAACCTTGTCTTGTAAATCGGTAAAAACGTAGTACTTGGTACGTACGTGTTCGAATAGTTCGACAACCGGATTTACTGCCAACATATCTAGAGGTCTCTTGGGTCGCTTCCCGAAGATTCACCAATGACGTATGATTCAAACTCGATTAATCTTGGATTAATTACGGAGAGACTTTATCTTGGATAAAGTACTATATAAAGAGAGAGAACGATTAATTTAGAATTAATCGTAAAATTATTATATTCGATATAATAATCGGAATTCGATTTCGACGCGAAATTGAAATTAGATTTTAATTCGGGCAAACGAGTTAATTTAGAATTAATTCGTTAGCGACGTAAATAATAATTTCGCTAGGCGCAATTATTTATTTAAATTCGATTTAATTAACGTCGCGACGTAAGCTCGGTATTTCGGAAATATCGAACCCGAACGCGTGAGTGCACGTGGGCCCACTTTCATTTGGAAACGTGTGGGGCCCACATGACACTTGTCATTATTTGCATTATTTAATCAAGATGTATTGCATGAAGATAGTGTACAAAGCACTCAAGGGTATTGCATGGAAATTGAGTGTTAGACACTCTAAGTCTTTGCATGGTTTGTGTCATAAGTATATATTATTTATTATAAATTATGACATAAATATAAATTGATTTTTGAGACAAAAATCATATCTCTCCCTCCCTCTCTATTACCGAAACAGTGAGCTCTCAAAGCTCTCTCCATTCTTCATTTGTTTTGTGGCAAGACAGAGAAAAATGTGCTTGTTTGGAACTCTAACACACAACTTTGGCTAGCAACATCAAGGGATCATACAAGGTGTTATGGGAAACTCATCTTAGAGCTTGGAAGGATCAAACTTTGCTTGGAGCTTCTTTTCATCTTGGCCGAATCCTCCACTGCACAAAGGAGCAACATTTGTTTCATCCATTGCATCCACATTCCGTTTTTGTGAGTATTGTTTCCGCCATTACTTCAATTAGTTCATTCTTATATATATTTTGCTTGTTTTTGATCTTGGGACATGGTTATTAGATTTCCAACAATGGTATCATTGAGCCTAAAAATGCATGCAAATATATTAGGATGTTATTTGGGGAAAATTGTTTGAAGCATGATTTGATGAGTTTGCTTGATTAAATATGCTTAGATGTATGTTAAATGGATTATACATCATCAATTTCATGGAAAATAAATTGGATTAATTTTTCCAACCCCAATGAGGCTTGGCCGAATACATGCAAGCATGTGGACTAGATGATTTTTTAATTTTAAGACATTGGATGACTTGAAATAATATGGAGATGATGATTTGTAACTTGATTGGATTGAAAACGAAATCGGAACCATATTAATCACCTTGGCCGAATGCTTGATGATGATTAGGGACTTGATTTTTTGATTAAATAATGTTGGACATGTATTTAAGATAAAAAATATGATTAATAGATTAATTTGATATTTTGGGAATATTGATTTAAAGGATTAATCATGAAAATACACTTTAATTAATTAAGTTATAAAATTTGGAATTTTAAAATTTGGTTAATTGGGCTTAAATTGGAATTGGGCCTAAAACTATTATATTTGGTCATAAATGGGCTTGGTTGGGCCAAGTAGATTTGGACCATTTGGATTGGATCCAAAATGGGCCTAAATCACACCATTTAAGTCCAAATGTAATAAATGGGCTTTTTATGTTTAATTGGGCCTTATGGGCTTGATATTGATTTTATGGCAAATGAGGGTGATTCCTTATTGGGCTTGGAAATTGGGTTTGACCCACATTGACCAAGGCCCAAGCCTAATGAAATCAATAGAAAGCCCATCGGACTTTAATTAAACGGACATTAGATGTTAGTTGGGCTTTGAGACCCAAAAGTACTAGATTTGGAATCTAAGTTATAAAAGCACAATAAAAGTGTAAATATTTAATTTAGAATTAAATAAAAGGATTAGTATTGAATACGACTTAAATTGGATTTAACGAGTAGTTCGATATAATTCGTGAATTCATACCATATGTATTTATTCTCAAAACGAGTTGGACTCGCGCAAATGCAAACAATTGTTTGAACATTGTATTGTCACCTAATTAAAGACTAATTAATTGGATTTGATTGGTTGTATAACATGCCTTGAATGAATGAATGAATGTGGATGTGTTGTATGAATAGTGTATATCGGATGGATATTAGAAGGGAAGGGTAATTTTAGAAATTATTGTAAATTTGGAATTTATAAATTGGACCTGCGTGTCCAGCCTTATCTCTTTATCTCTTTGTATTCTCTTCTCACCTAATTCCCCTCAATGTAAATGAGGTTTCTCTTATTGTATTATGTAATTGGGTAGAAGTAGAATAGTGCTAGCGGGGAGAGGAAAGGGAGTGATTTGTTCTAGGAACAAGTTGTTTATATATCCATCCGCATATCACTATTACTTTACTTTACGCGCTTTATGATGTTTTAGAAGCATGCTTAAGGGTGTGTATGATGATGAGACCTAACAAAGATAAATTAATTGGTTGCCAATTACGCGAAAATCCCTCAAACAATATTAAGCGATTTTCCTTCCGTTGAATGATTCTTTCTCAAGATCCGAAATTGGCATTGGTTTGTTGGCCAAAGTCAAGACCTTTGTCAATTGAGGATGTGTTTGAATCATGAGAGTTTTGTTCCACATCGGTGTCCTGTCCAAGTTGTGATTTGTTGGCCAAAGTCAAGATCACTTCTTGTCCATCGACATTGATTACGAAACTTTCCTTGTCAATGGGTCCCGCTTAACTGGAATCATTAGGTTTGTTGTGCCAAAGCCAAGGCTTAGTTGATTCAGAGGAAATGGTTAGGAAAATGTATTGGATACATTGACGTATGTATTAGATATATATGTTTTGGACTTGGATGTCCACCTACCGGATCTAGGAATTGGATGGGATCCAATTGATCTTCGAGATCTACCTAGTTAAATATCATACAACTTGTTGGCCAAAGTCAAGGTTGTGTGTTATTTAACGGGATCCTAGCCCACTAGGAAATTGGATTTCCCGAGTACTCAACAGAGGGTTGAGACTTGTAGAAAATAGTAGATAGCTAGTATTAGTTGCATTTCATTCAATTTTCTATCTACAACAAATTGATTTCGTTCAATTTATTTCGTCAATATTATAACATAGTTGGACTAATAAAATGTTATTTTTCTTGTAACAGTTTGACTGTACCCATTTTATCGTTAACTAGATAGTTGGACTATCGTAGTTAAGATGGCTAGCAAGGTAAATGTCCGTGACATCATCATGGGTGACAATGTCTTTAAGGGGACAAACTTTGCTGATTGGAAATGAACCTAAGGATAGTCCTTGGGGCAGAGAGGATACTGTATACGATTCAGAGACCTCTCGGGCCTAAGCCCACTGAGCCACTTGAGCTGGAGTTATGGAAAACTCACAGTGATGATTGTGACACGGCTCAGTCGATCATGCTTGCTTCAATGACTCAACACTTTCGTCGCCAAAATAGGGACTTGGATCCTTATAATATGATGGCAAGATTGCAAGATCTTCACCGCACTAATAAGCGGATGGCGAGGTACGAGTTGGTGAAGAGAATCTTTCGCACCCGTATGACTGATGGTAGTTCTGTTGAGGTCCATGGGACTCAAATGATAGCCGATATTGATGAACTGGCTAATATGGGTATAGTCTTGGAGTCTGAGCTGGCTATAGATGTACTTCTACAGTCACTACCCGATACTTGGAAACAGATTGTCATCAACTACAAACTGATGAATTCGGATGACACTCTTGGAGAGTTGTTGTCAATTCTCAAGGAGTCAGAGAAAGAACTTCTGAAAGGCAACAAGCGCGAGGCGCACTTTGCAACAACATCTCAAACGCCGAAAGCTGGGCTGGCTCAAGGCACTGGGGGTGTTAAGAAGAAGAAGCATAAGAACAAAGGCAAGGCCAAGTCAACAAAGGCTTCTGGGAAGCCAAGGGACAAGTCTCAAGATGTTTGCCTGAAATGCGGCAAAGAGGTCACTGGAAGCGTGACTGCCGCATGAACAAGGGACATAAGGAGGACATACAGGCGGGCAAGGCTCCGGCCTCAGGTATGTTTGTTATTGAGATAAATATGACTACTTCCAGTCTTAATAAATATTGGATTTTTGATTCTGGCTGTGGTTCTCATATTTGTACTGATGTGCAGGATCTGCATGATAGCAGGAGACTGGCTTCGGGGGAGGTAGATCTACGAGTTGGAAATGGAACTTCTTGTTGCTGTTTTGGCCGTAGGCACTTTTGTTTTGGAACTGCCCTCGGGGCATGTACTTAAACTAAATGACTGTTATTTTGTTCCTAGTTTAACTAGGAATATTATTTCTGTATCTTTGTTAACCCAAACAGGGTACACTTTTGTATTTAAAAACACCAGGTGTTATTTATATATGAATGATGCAGAAATTTGCAGTGCTGATGCAAATAATGGTCTTTATATTTTGAATATAAATGAATCTCCAAAATGTAAAATAACAAACAAAAGGCTCAAATGAGTAATCCAAAAGAAGAAGAAACTTATTTGTGGCATTGTCGTCTGGGACACATCAACAAGACTCGCATATCCACACTTTCGAAGAGTGGGTACTTGGACGGATTTGATCCAAATTCATATGACGTCTGCGAATCTTGTTTATTAGGCAAAATGCCTAAATCACCTTTTAGTGGTAAAGGTGAACGCGCCACTGAACTGTTAGCCCTCGTTCATAGTGACGTTTGTGGGCCCATGTCTAGCCAGGCTAGAGGTGGATATCGATACTTCGTAACCTTTACGGATGATGCATCACGTTATGGTTATGTGTATCTAATGATGCACAAGTCGGAAACTTTTGAGAAATTCAAAGAGTTTCGACACGAAGTTGAAAACAAACAGGCAAGAGTATTAAAACATTACGGTCGGACCGTGGTGGCGAATACTTAAGTAATGAGTTTCAAGATTACTTGAAAGAATATGGTATTCTTTCACAATGGACTCCTCCTGGAACACCACAATTAAATGGTGTGTCTGAACGGGAAACCGTACCTTGCTTGACATGGTAAGGTCGATGATGAGTCGCACTGAGCTGCCTATATCCTTCTGGGGACATGCATTAGAAAGTGCAATCCTTATTTTGAATAGGGTTCCGTCAAAGTCTGTTGAACAGACTCCGTATGAGATATGGACAGGAAAGAAACCAGGTTTCTCATTCCTGAAGATTTGGGGTTGCTGGGCATACGTCAAACGTTTGGAAGGTACCAAACTTGAACCCAAATCAGATAAATGCCTATTTGTTGGATATCCTAAGGAAACCAAAGGATATTACTTCTATAACCCAAAAGAGAACAAAGTATTTGTTGCTCTACATGCGGTTTCCTTGAGAAGGAATTCCTAAATGCAGTGTTTAGTGGGAGGAAAGTAGAACTCGATGAAAGTCGTAGTGATACTGTTCCTGGCAATGAATCAAGAACGGAACATGAACAGTCCATCCAGGATGAGACTGAACCACAATCTTCAATTACACAAGGACTACGTAGGTCGGAGAGAGTCAGGGTAATACCTGAGAGGTATGGATTCCTGATCTCACCTCATGTAGATATTAATCTTATTGAGGATACTGAACCGGCTACGTATGAGGAAGCGATACAGGGTATCGAATCCACTTTATGGCAAGAAGCCATGAAGGCCGAAATGGATTCCATGTATACCAACCAAGTTTGGACACTGGTTGATGCACCAGAAGGCGTAAAGCCTATTGGATGCAAATGGGTCTTCAAGAAGAAGACAGACATGGATGGCAACGTACAAACGTACAAAGCTAGGCTCGTAGCGAAGGGGTATCGTCAACAACTTGGAGTTGATTATGACGAAACTTTCTCACCCGTTGCCATGATTAAATCCATTCGGATAATGCTTGCAATAGCTGCATATTACGATTACGAAATATGGCAGATGGACGTTAAAACCGCTTTCCTTAACGGAAACCTGTTGGAGGATGTTTATATGCAACAACCTGACGGTTTTATCGCACCAAGACTTGCAAACAAGGTTTGTAAGTTAAATCGGTCCATTTATGGACTGAAGCAAGCATCGAGGTCATGGAACCAACGTTTTGATGAGGTCATAAAAGAATATGATTTCATTCAAAACGTAGATGATCCTTGTGTATATAAGAAGGTTAGTGGGAGTGCACTGACTTTTATTGTCCTTTATGTCGACGATGTATTGCTTATAGGCAATGACATTCCCATGTTAACGTCGGTGAAAGCTTGGCTTTCATTGAAATTCTCCATGAAAGATCTGGGAGAAGCAGCTTTTATTCTAGGAATAAAGATCTACCGGGATAGATCTAGAAAGCTACTTGGACTCTCCCAGAGTACATATATTGATAAAGTGTTGAAGAGATTCAACATGGATCAGTCCAAGAAGGGACTGTTGCCAACATCACATGGCGTCTTTCTATCTAGGGACATGTGTCCTAAAACACAGATGAGAGAGACAACATGAGTCGGACTCCGTTCGCCTCGGCAGTCGGATCGATCATGTATGCCATGATATGTACACGACCTGATGTGTCCTATGCTTTGAGCATGTGCAGTCGATATCAGGCCGATCCAGGACAGGATCACTGGATGGCGGTTAAGAATATCCTTAGGTATCTTAAAAGAACTAAGGATGTTTTCTTAATCTATGGAGATGGAGAACTTGAGGTATCTGGGTATACCGATGCAAGTTTCCAAACCGACAGAGACGACTTCAAGTCGCAAACCGGGTACATATTTTGCTTGAATAACGGAGCAGTGAGCTGGAAATCTTCCAAGCAAGATACTGTTGCCGATTCAGCAACTGAAGCGGAGTACATTGCAGCAGCTGAAGCAGCAAAAGAGGCAGTTTGGATCCGAAAATTCCTAATTGGATTAGGAGTAGTTCCGTTAGCAGCTGAGCCCGTTCCATTGTATTGTGACAATAGCGGGGCTATAGCACAGGCTAAGGAACCAAGGTCTCATCAACGATCCAAACATGTTCTTCGACGATTCCATCTGATTCGAGAGATCATACATCGTGGCGATGTGAAGATCGAGAAGATCGCATCAGAGGATAATATTGCAGATCCGCTGACGAAGGCTATTCCTCGGGAAAAGTTTGAGCGACATGTACATAGTTCAGGTATTAGATGCTTGAGTGACTGGCTATAGGCCAAGTGGGAGATTGTTAGACAGTAATGACCCATAGCGTCACTATTTTGTAAATGATATTGTATTATTGTACAAAATTAACTATGTAGTAATGAAATTGCCTTTTACCGTTTTGTAATTTATTACTTGATATATAAATGGTAAAAGTCCCTATGATTAGTTCCGGATTGTGATGATATGAGACAGTATCAATCCATAAAGGTTTAATCATTAAATATCCCTAGTCGTAGTATTATCGAGATTGGACATCGATAATGCGGAATAGACTAGTACTGCACTTGTGCATGTTGTGAGGGCACAACGGCATAGTTCTCATATATTTAAGTATTGGATACTTATGCAAGTGCGGTAGGAGGTTGTGTTTTACCGATGGTACGGAAAACAGCTTCGCTCTGGATAGACCCCGCGGAGTCCCATTGGTAGTATGTCTGCGTGTCTATGGGAGTCCGCTTCAGGGTAGGTGCATATGATCTTAACCTGAGATTTGCATCGCTAGTACTTACGACAATCGGTAAAATTTAGGTTTGGTGGTCCAGGGCTTTAACGAGTTCTGTGTATACCTCTTCTGGGTTTATCGAGAATCGTAGTGTACTGGGTGTGATGTCAAGATGGAAGTATCACTTCAGACATATGGAGATGATGATCGCGAGGGATACAGAACTAGTACTCTATAATGGTTGCAACCATCGGGATAATATGACTAGGTCAGGATTATCCGATTCAAAGAGACTGGTTGCTTGATGTCCGATATGTGTATCGTACGGGGCAGACACATATCCAGCCCCAGGCCTTACATGTGATCATCCGATACTGGTTCGATATACACTATACTACGGTATACTACGCCTGTTATAGATCTAATATTCCAGTAAGAATATTTCTAGAGAATTGGGTAGGCATGGCGTTTTGCTAGAAGCTAACCTTGTCTTGTAAATCGGTAAAAACGTAGTACTTGGTACGTACGTGTTCGAATAGTTCGACAACCGGATTTACTGCCAACATATCTAGAGGTCTCTTGGGTCGCTTCCCGAAGATTCACCAATGACGTATGATTCAAACTCGATTAATCTTGGATTAATTACGGAGAGACTTTATCTTGGATAAAGTACTATATAAAGAGAGAGAACGATTAATTTAGAATTAATCGTAAAATTATTATATTCGATATAATAATCGGAATTCGATTTCGACGCGAAATTGAAATTAGATTTTAATTCGGGCAAACGAGTTAATTTAGAATTAATTCGTTAGCGACGTAAATAATAATTTCGCTAGGCGCAATTATTTATTTAAATTCGATTTAATTAACGTCGCGACGTAAGCTCGGTATTTCGGAAATATCGAACCCGAACGCGTGAGTGCACGTGGGCCCACTTTCATTTGGAAACGTGTGGGGCCCACATGACACTTGTCATTATTTGCATTATTTAATCAAGATGTATTGCATGAAGATAGTGTACAAAGCACTCAAGGGTATTGCATGGAAATTGAGTGTTAGACACTCTAAGTCTTTGCATGGTTTGTGTCATAAGTATATTATTATTTAATATAATTATGACATAAATATAAATTGATTTTTGAGACAAAAATCATATCCTCCTCTCCCTCTCTAATTACCGAAACAGTGAGCTCTCAAAGCTCTCTCCAATTCTTCATTTGTTTTGTGGCAAGACAAGAAGAAAGTGTGCTTGTTTGGAACTCTAACACACAACTTTGGCTAGCAACATCAAGGGATCATACAAGGTGTTATGGGAAACTCATCTTAGAGCTTGGAAGGATCAAACTTTGCTTGGAGCTTCTTTTCATCTTGGCCGAATCCTCCACTGCACAAAGGAGCAACATTTCTTTCATCCATTGCATCCACATTCCGTTTTTGTGAGTATTGTTTCCGCCATTACTTCAATGTAGTTCATTCTTATATATATTTTGCTTGTTTTTGATCTTGGGACATGGTTATTAGATTTCCAACAACAACACAAAAGGGACTAAGGACATCAAGTGTTTCAATTATTTGGGCATGGACACCCATGGTGCTTCACAGTGCCCCTAACAGCGTGCACATTGGTGATTGATAAAAGGAGTGTGAGGTACATTCTACCGACAGTGAGGGTTGAGGCTTTATGCTGAGCCTGAGATTGAGGTGACTAGTGACAGAGCGGGAGCAACATACCCGTGGATAAATTTTGTCCTTAGTGGTCAAGCGTGTTTTGAGTGCACAACCAATGGATTCGAAATCCAAGCAAGCCCCCAAGCAACGGACAGAACCCCAAGAACCGGAATTTGAATTTGATTTTGTAGGAACAAACCCTTCCAAGGCCACAAGAAGACCCACAAGAACCTTGCCCTTGAGAACCTTGAAGATGATTCATTTGTAGTGTTTGCTAGCAATGAGACACCACTAAGTTGCCAAACTTAATAAGTCGATTTTAACTTGAAAAGGGGAATCCCCCCCCCCCCCCTTACAAAGAATTTGGCCATAGCCAAAAGCATAAAGCTGTTAATATTCTCTCAAATTCGTTGATTGTTTTTAAAATGAAAAGAAAGGAAAGCTTAAATAGTGTTACAAAGAGAAACCCTAAAGGCATAAACACACAATGCCCCTAAAGGCTAAATTACAAAAATAACAAAGTCTTAAAGTCTTCAAAGGCCTGTGAAGCTTCATTCAAAACTGATTTGGGCCAAGTGAAGTGGCTTTGGGCCCTCTCTATTGAAGCCCACATGCGTCTCTATTTATTTGTTGCAATCAGCCATAAAACTCTGAACTAATCCCGCCACTGCTTTTCAGTCTTTTGGTCCTCTGCCTCGTAATTGGCCCTTCTGGTACTTATAATGGGTCTTTTGCTTTGTTGTCGGCCTGGATCATGTCATCCCCTCCCTCTTGAAAAGGATTCGACCTCGAATCTGTACCTGCATCAAAAGGAGTTAAGTTAGAAACATTAAATGTAGCAGACACATTATACTTACCTTGTAAATGCAGCTTGTATGCATTGTCTTTAATCCATTCCAAGACTTGAAATGGACCATCCCTTCTCGGTTGTAGCTTAGATTTACGTTGTTTAGGAAATCTCTCCTTGCGCATGTGTACCCAAACCCAATCTCCAGGCTGAAATACCACACGCTTTCTTCCATTATTAGCATGAGAAACATATTGATCATTCTTTCGTTGTGTGTATTGCTCTTTTGCTTTCTCATGTATATGCTTCACCAATAAGGCTTTCCATCTAGCCCCGCATGCTCATCAACAGGCAAAGGTAACAAATCTAATGAAGTTAGTGGCTGAAAACCATAAACAATTTCAAATGGTGAGTAAGATGTAGAGGAATGAATACTACGATTATATGCAAATTCAACAAAAGGCAAACAATCCTCCCAGGTTTTTAAGTTCTTATTGATAATAGTACGCAATAACTGAGTCAAAGTCATATTAACAACCTCGGTCTGGCCATCAGTTTGGGGGTGGCAAGTAGTAGAATACAAAAGTTTAGTTCCCAACTTACCCCATAAAACTTTCCAAAAGTGACTAAGGAATTTGACATCACGATCTGAAACTATACTCCGTGGAATCCCATGGAGTCGTACTACTTCTCTAAAGAACAAGTCAGCAATGTTAGTGGCATCATCAGTTTTATGACATGCTATAAAGTGTGCCATCTTACTGAACCTATCAACCACTACAAAGATGGAATCTCTACCCTTCTTAGTCCTAGGTAAACCCAAGATAAAGTCCATCGATACATCTACCCATGGCTCACTAGGTATAGGCAATGGTGTATACAACCATGAGGCATAACTTTAGATTTAGCCTATTTACAAGTTAAGCATTTATCACACAAACGCTCAATATCTCTCCGCATTTTAGGCCAATAAAAATGTTCACTCAATACCCATAAGGTTTTGGCAATGCCAAAGTGCCCCATTAAACCTCCCTCATGTGCTTCCTTCACTAACAACTCACGCATACTACAAACATGAATGGATAATCTATTCTCCCTAAACAGAAACCCATTATGTTGGTAGAATTTACTAAAAGCAGACTTTTCACCATGCAGCATAGATAATACTAAAGTCAATATCACTAGCATAAAGTTCTTTAATAAATTCAAACCCAAGCATTCTTGCACTCAATGAAGTAAGTAAAGCATACCTTCGCGATAGTGCATCGGCAACAATGTTTTCCTTACCTTGTTTGTAGTGGATTACATATGGAAATGTCTCAACAAACTATAACCATTTTCCGTGTCGTTTATTCAGCTTACCTTGGCCCTTCAGATGCTTCAATGATTCATGATTTGTGTGGATCACAAACTCTTGAGGCCACAAATAATGCTGCCAAGTCTCAAGGGCTCTCACTAGTGCATACAACTCATTGTCATATGTGGGGTATCTCAAAACTGCTCCATTAAGCTTCTCACTAAAGTAGGCAATTGGTCGCTTTTCTTGCATAAGAACCGCTCCAATGCCTATCCCGGATGCGTCACACTCAATCTCAAATGTCTTCTCAAAGTTGGGTAACGCCAAAACTGGTGCATTGCACAACTTCATTTTAAGATCCTAGAATGCACGCTCCTGCTCTTCTTCCCATTTGAAGCCAACAGTTTTCTTCACTACTTCAGTCAGTGGTGCTGCAATACTACTAAAGTCTTTAACAAATCTACAGTAGAAGCTTGCTAATCCACGAAAGCTTCTGACTTCTGTCACTATTGTTGGTGTTGGCCAATCCTGAATTGCCTTCACCTTTTCCAAATCTACCTCGATGCCATCTGCACTCACAACAAATCCAAGGAAAACAATTCTATCCATACAAAAAGTGCACTTATAAAAGTTAGCATACAGTTTGTCCTGCCTTAACACATCAAGAACATGCTTCAAATGCATAACATACTCATCTACTGTTTTATTGTAAACTAAGATGTCATCAAAATAAACCACAACAAACTTACCTAAAAATACACGCATAACATGATTCATCAATCTCATAAATGTGCTAGGTGTGTTTGAAAGACCAAATGGCATAACTAACCATTCATACAAGCTATACTTAGTCTTAAATGTAGTTTTCCACTCATCTCCCTCTCTCATGCGAATTTGATGGTATCCACTCTTTAAATCAATCTTATTAAAAATTTTGGAACCATGCAATTCATCCAACATGTCATCTAGTCTAGGAATGGGGTGACGATACTTTACCATAATATTGTTGATAGCTCGACAATCAACGCACATACGCCACGTCCCATCTTTCTTAGGAACTAGAAGCACTGATACTGCACAAGGACTCATGCTTTCCCTTACATACCCCTTGTCCATCAACTCTCGTACTTGCCTTTGTAGCTCCATTGTCTCCTCGGGATTGCTCCTATAAGCCGGTCTATTAGGAATGACTGCCCCAGTTATGAAGTCTATCCGGAGCTCAATACCTCTAATTGGTGGAAGCCCACTAGGTATGTCATTTGTCAGTACGTCACTATAATCCTGGAAAAGAGATAAAATAGACACAGGAAGCAAATGGTCAATGTTAGTAAAATAAATATGAGACTCCTTATAGACTAACAATAGCATGAGCTTGCTAGCCTTGAATGCTTTCCTCGCTTCACCCTCACCCATGTAGAAACTCTTTTTAACTCTCCCTTTTGTTTCCCCCTCACGTGCACTCACATTCCCCTTGGGAACTCCCATGGCCTTGGCCGTATTTTTCTCACCAGATACATCACTCTCACTAGTCTCACCCAAGGTGGTGTTTCCCTTCGCTCTCTCTTTGTCACGCTCAAGTTTCAACTTAACCTGATCTTCATGGACTTGTGCAGGTGTAAGTGGGTATAATGTAATGGGTTTTCCCTTATGCTGAAAAGAGTACTTGTTCTTGATCCCATCATGAATAACCTTCTTATCAAACTGCCACGGTCTGCCCAAAAGAATATGTCCTGCATGCATCAGTATCACATCACATAGGACATCATCTGTGTATGGCCCAATGGTAAAGCTCAACAATACCTGCTTTGTCACACTTATTTCCCCATAATCATTTAACCACTGCAACTTATAAGGCTTCGGGTGTCTCAAGCAACTCAACCCTAATCGCTCAATCAAAGTTGTGCTAGCAACATTAGTGCAACTGCCCTCATCTATGATCATACTACACCCCTTGCCATTCACACAGCACCTAGTATGGAATATGTTCTCCCTCTGCTGCACACTCTCATCCTCTACAACATGTGCACTCAAAGCACGCTTGACAACTAATGATAAGTTATTCAGTGGGTATGCAGCTCCCTCATGGTCACTAGCATCCTCCAACTCTGGCATCTCCTCCTCAACCTCACTATCGGTAGAGTACACCTCTCCACTCTTTTTATCAATCACTAAGGTACGCCTATTGGGACATTGTGAAGCATAGTGTCCCATGCCCAAACATTTGAAACACTTTACATCCTTAGTTCTAGTTGTTGCACCCTCAAGTTTTGGTCTAGTTTTGCTCGGTTCTGCAGCCTCTTTACCCTTGGCACTAGGTTTGGCCCTAGGCTTATTAAAGCCTCCACTAAACTCGCCTCTAGGCTTGTCAAAGCCTCCATCTCGCTTCTCATTCGGAACCAATTTTCCCTTCCATGCAGAAGTAGCCTGAGTACCAAATCTGGATGTTTACCTTTTCTTGAGTTGCCTTTCTACCTTGATAGCCATGTGAAACATATCCTCCAAATCAACATAGTGATGCAACTCCACCATGTTTTCAATATCTATATTCAAGCCCCCTAGAAACCATGCCATAGTAGCTTCTGCATCCTCAACTACATTTGCCATGATCATGGAAACTTCCATCTCGGTGTAATAGTCCTCAACACTCTTGGTCCCCTGATACAGATGTTGTAGTTTTTAATACAATTCCCTATAGTAATGGCCGGGTATAAATCTCTTTCTCATGAGACCTCTAAGTTCTGCCCATGTCTGAACCGGTCTCTCATAATTTCTCCTCCGAGTAGAGACAAGCTGATCCCACCAAATCATAGCATAATCGATAAACTCAATTGTTGCTAGATTGATCTTCTTCTCGTCGGAGTAGTGAGGAAATTTGAAAATCAATTCTATTTTCTTTTCCCATTCTAAATAAGCTTCAGGATCATTCTTGCCGTGGAATATTGGTATTTGATCTTGATGCTACCTAGATCACCATCTACATCTCCTCGTCTACCATATCCCCTCCTATCATAATTTCCTCTTCTGGATTCAAATGCACCTCTATCATCAAACCGTCTATCCCTCATATCATTTCTCCAATCAAACCTCATATTAGGCCTCATATCATGCCCAGGCTGAAATCTCTCCTCAAGACCATCAAAATCATCAAACTCATTTTCAGCTTCCTTTTCAACTGGCGGTACATACTGTGGTGGTACACGGCGAGGTGGTAAATTATGATGTGGTGGTATATGCTGTTGAGTTTTTCTAAGGTCCCATGATCAAACAAGACATGAATAATGCGTGAATACACCAACGAAGATAGCGGAATACTTACATTGGTTGGTAGAGTCGATTTGAAGACAAATGAACCCAAAAAACGCACTGCCATGTAAGCTTACTGCATGCAGTCCACTGCCTCCAAAAATAGAATTTTGAGATGAGAAACGCAGCTCCTAGCTTCGTTGGATGGATCCCGGCTCATGGTCGAACCTCCCTACCACCTTCGCAAGACTTGTAAGTGTGCTAGCACTTGAATTTTCACCATGAAAATCCACTCTTGCTTCCCTATTGTTCACGCCCAAACTGGTTCAAAACCAGTGAAGAACAGCCACTGTTTTGGCGTGAGAGAGATGAGAGAGTTAAAAATGAATTTTGTCACAAAAAATCAATTTATCTTTATGCCATAATATTTATTAAATTAATAATAAACTTATGACACAAATCATGCAATGGCTTAGAGTGTCAAACACTCAATTTCCATGCAAAACCATTGAGTGCATTGTACACTATCTCCATGCAATGCATTGGAATTAAATAATGCATAATATGACATGTGTCATGTGGGCCCCACACGTTTCCAAATGAAAGTGGGCCCACGTGCACTCACGCGTTCGGGTTCGATATTTCCGAAATACCGAACTTACGTCGCGACGTTAATTAAATCGAATTTAAATAAATAATTGCGCCTAGCGAAATTATTATTTACGTCGCTAACGAATTAATTCTAAATTAACTCGTTTGCCCGAATTAAAATCTAATTTTAATTCCACGTCGAAATCTAATTTCGTTTAATAT
>SKCR01023090.1:0-16097 GCA_019454045.1 Zanthoxylum bungeanum | reverse complement strand
AGTCGTGGATAAGATGTTAAGGATCTTAGCTTATAGATGGAGATTAGCTAACAGTTGGGACAGAGAAGTTATATCAGTGGAGTTTAGAGTAAGATAGTTTCCGCACATGGGACCGGGTTGGAAAACAGGTAAGATCAAAAGTTAGATACGCGATTTTTGGAAAACGCGTAAAGTTTACAGTGTTGGCCATAAAATTGGCAAACAAACTTCGATCGAGTTGGTTCTTGAACCATCGGACTCGTTTTTCCGAGACGAACAACTTTCGTGTTCAGCACGTTTCGAAAATCGCATCAGAAGGGCTTCGAATGGGCTGATTTCGGAAAATACCCTTATTAGTAGGGGTATATTGGTAATTTTCGGAATAGATATTTTATTATTATTATTATATTCAGCAGCCATTTACAAAAAAGAAAGAAGGAAGAAAAAAAAAAGAGAGAAAGAGAGGGAAGATCGCACGTGAGAAAGAGAGAGGAACGCCGGTGAGCTCCCGGCGACGTCCCTGCGGCGCACCGGCGGTGCTAGCATCGTCCGGCGATGGTGAGTCGGATGATGGCCGGCGTTGGTCCAAACAGTCGCCGGAACTGCGAGAAAAAGATAGAGAAGAGGCGAGGCTTGGGTTCATCGATCCCGGCTCCTCGCTTCAAACCATGAGCCGTGCCACCCGCCAAATCAAAGCCCTCGACGAGTAGTACGAGTGTGTGGAGTCGGTTTCGGCGAACAACGACCGGAGGCTCGCGAAATGAGGAAGAAAGTCACGGATGAATAGTAGACCCATGTGAACAGTAACTTCGATCGGAATTCTGATCACACCAGCGCGTTCGTATGGCCGTTGGGAGTCCGAATATGGCCTCGGAATTTTGATCGGACCCGGACCGTGGGCATTCGTTTAGCCAGGTAAGTAACTTATGTTTTGATTACTTAAGAAGTCATCGTTGTACGAAAGTAGTACTATAATAAAGATTATATATAATCATATGTATGAAACTAGTATATGTATAAAGATGATCGTAGAAGAAAGAAGCTAGTGAATTGGTACACAGATATAGATAAGAGCAAAGAATTATAAGTAGAGATATAAGTTAAAGATAAATATAAGTATTCAGAAGCAAAGAGAAACATGCGTAGGTATAGACCAGCATATATATATGTATATAGATGGAGCCTGTGAATGATGTCATATTCATAAATACAATTTAATTAGACTTGGGTTTGGGGATGTAGAGAAAACTACACCCTAGGGTATGGGATTGAGTTATGAATGAGATAAATGTATATGGACTTGGTTATAAAGAAAAGCTTGTAATTACGCATTACATAAAAAATACTGGCAACATGAGAAGGACACAAGTATGTAATGAGATAAGGGCCTAATTGAGCAATATATGCATACTATGAGAATGTATAAAAGATTACGTCATGAGATTCATGAGTACCAGTTAGATAGTTAGAAAATAGCGAATCAGTTTAAGAACTAAGTTATTGGAACTCTTTACGTTTGCTGATTGATGTAGTAGAATAACTTTGATTTGTTTATGAATATAATTTATTGCAATAAAAATATCAACTATGGTTTGCGGGCCATCAGGATGGTAAGTTATAGAGGTATTAGTTATGTGTTATGTTTGAGTTTTTATCTAAGGTCCCAAGATCAAATCAAGACATGAAATAATGCGTGAACACACAACGGAGGTAGCGGAATACTCACATCGATCGGTTGAGTCGATTTGAAGACGAACGAAGCCACAAAAACCACTGGCCAAGTGCGCCAACTGCAGCAGTTTGCTCACTGGTTTGGGCAGTTTCGGGTCTCAAAACGAAGCTCCAAACTCCGTCGGATGAGTCCCGCCTCATGGGTGAACCTCCCTAACACCCTTCGCAATGTTCACAAGTGTGCTAGCACTTGATTTCATCAAATGAAAATCACTCATTTGCTTCCCTAAAGCTCACGGCAGTGAGCTGTGAGAAGAAGAAAATGGCCCCAAATGGCGCGTGAATGAGAGAGAGAAGGAGATGAAATGTGTTTGCTTGAATTGTGTAAATGATTTTACCAAAATGTCTTATATATTTTCTTAAAAATAAATAAGCCTTTTACAAATAATTTTATCCAATAAAATCTATGTAAATCAATTCACACTAATCAAACATACTATTCCACCCACTTGCATCACTATTCACATGTCACTTTAATAAAGTGATTGTGATGTGTGTCTTTCCATCAATCAATCAATCAAGTCATCAATCAATCAATCACTCAAAGTGACTTTGATTTGACGCTTGATGTGATGATTGATTTGATTGACGCTTGATGTGACTTGCGTCGCCGCACTCGAATTCGAAATACGAATGAATACGCTCGCATCACACTCGGGCTCGGGTTTTAATTCCAAATTAACGATTTTTCCGTCGCGTCGTAAATAAATGATTACGCCTAGCGATTTCACTATTCACGTCGCTAACGAATTAATTCTAAATTAATTCGTTCGCCCGAATTAAAATCTAATTTTAATTCCGCGTCGAAATCTAATTTCTTTTAATATATCGAATATATTAATTTATCGATTAATTCCAAATTAATCGTTCTCTCTCTTAGACGATATTTTATCCGAGATAAAATATCTCCGTAATTAATCCCAGATTAATTTTCTCTCTTCTTCTATTTAATCCCAGATTATTAATGAGTGCGAGTTATGCGTCATCGGTGCATTATCGGGAAGCGACCCATGAGATCTCCGGATACGTTGGCAGTAAATACGGTCGTCGGTCATGTACCCGAATCACGTACGTACCAAGTACTACGTTCTACCGATTTACGAGACAAGGTCGACTCCTAGCAAAGCACCAAGTCTACCCAATTCTCCGGACATATCCTTTAAGAATATTTAGATCTATATCAAGCGTAGTATACAATCGTATTGTGCGTATCGGCCCAGTATCGGATAGTCACGTGCTAGGGCTGGGGCTGGATAAGTGTCTACCCCGTCCGAAACACATATCGGATGTCTGGTAACTAGTCTCTATAATCGGATATTCATGACCTGGTCATAATATCACGATTGGATGCGCATCACTTAAGAGCACTAATACCGTATCCTGCGTGACATCATCTCCATATGACTGAAGTGAGTGATACTTCCGTCTTGACATCACACCCAATACTCTACGACTCTCTGATAAACCCAGAAGTGGTGACACAGAACTTGGTCAAAGCCCCCTACCACCAAGACCAAAGTTTATCGATTATCGTAAGTATTAGCGATGCAAGTCTCAGGTTAAGACTATACACACCTACCTTGATTTCGGCCTCCCATAGACATATAGTCATAATACCATGGGATTCCGAGGGTCTATCCAGAGCGAGAGCGAAGCTGTTTCCCGTACCATCGGTGAAACACGACCTCCTATCGCACTTGCATAAGTATCCAACACTTATATATATGAAAACTATGTCGTTGTGCCCTCACAACGCACACAAGTGCAATACTAGCCTATTCCGCATTATCGATGTCCAGTCTCGATAATACTACGGCTAGGGATATTAATGATTAATCCTTCGTGGACTGATACTGTCTCATATCATCTCAATCCAGGAACTAATCATAGGGACCTCTCTTCATTTATATTTCTATGGTGATCTAATCACAATTGATGAGAGTGCAATTTCCTTATTACATAGTTAATTTGCTACAACAACACAATGATCTGTGCAAATAGTGACGCTATGGGTCATATTATCCAACAATCTCCCACTTGGCACGTAGCGAGTCACTCAAGTGTCCAACACTTGAACTATGTACGGTTCGCTCAAATTGCTGAGGAAAGGTTTTCGTCAGCGGATTTGTTGATTATCGTCTGACGTGATTTACACGATCATCACATCGCCACGATGTATGATCCGAACAAATCAGATGATATAGAAGTATATATCTGGATCGTCGATGAGACCTTTAATTCCTTAGCATGTGCTGACGCCTAGCTCAGCTGCTAACAGAACTATATCTAATCTAATTAGATTTATTTTCGATCCAAATGGCTTCTATTGCTGCCTCAGCTGCAGCAATAATCCGTATTTGTTGTTTATTCGGCAACAGTTATCTTGCTTGGAAGGTTTCCAGCTCACTGTCCCGTTATTCAAACTTTATAGTACTGTAGTATTTAATTGTTTGGAAACTTGCAGTAGTGATCCCAGTCACTTCAAGTTCTACTTCTCCATAGTTTAAGACAGCATCTTCAGTTCTCTGAGATACCAACAGATGTTCTTAACTACAATCCAGTGACTTATCACTTGGATTGACCCGATTGTGACTCCATATGCTCGAAGCGTATGAGACACCAATACAAGTACATTTTAAATGTACAATTTCCCAGAGAGTGTTAACAACTCCAAATCTATCCAGTAGATCTTTATTCCTTGAATAAAGGTTGTTACTCCCCAGAATTCTACGGAGAATTTCTATTGAAAGAATATCTATGAAAGCCTAGCTTTCAACAATAGCATTATGGGAATTTCACTGTCAGTGCGCCCTCCCACTAACCTCCTTATACACAAGAATTATTTCGTTTTGAGTCAAATCATAAACCATTATGATTATCTCAAAACGACAGTTCCAAGAACCTTATGCTTGTTTCAATCCAAACATGGATCGAATAACCCGCAAACCTTGTTTGTCGGTTATACAAAATCGTCAGAATGTTATAAACATTCTCCAAAAGGTTTCTTTTCAGGAAAGCGATTTGATTTGTAACTGACAATTCATAAATGAAATATACAGTTATCATCAAGCATCTTCAAAATGGATTTACCATGGCAACAGGTAAAAGGTTGAACCGTTATTAACACAATGTTGATAACGATACCTTTCCGTCAAAAGCCCAGCTTTGTACGTTGGTATGTTGCCTTCCATGTATGTCTTCCTTGAAGACGTTTAATGTACCAATAGGCAAATGCCTTGTGGTACAACAACTAGTATCCAAAATAGTTGTTATACATGGAATCCATTTCGGATTCATGGCACTTTGCCATAACAGGGAGTCGATACCTCGTATCACTTCCTCAAAACGTAGTCGGATGGTATACCTTCATAAGATTGACATCTTTATGGGGTGAGATCAGAAACCCATACCCAAGGTTGTTTTCTGACTCTATCCGATCTACTAGTTTCTTGTGTATTTGAAGATTAATGGTATAGATTCATCATGATGAACTATTTGTGTTCCATTAAGGACTTCGTGCCTTGAACAGTGTCACTCCGATTTTCATCGAGTATCACTATCCTCCCACTGACCACTGCATATCGGTATTCCTCTCAGGAAAACCGCATGGTGAGCAACAATTACATTGTTCTCATGTGGGATTTATAAGTACTATACTTAAGGTTTCCCTTAGGATAACCTATATTGGCACTTATCCAATTTGGGTCTTATAGTTTGGTATCATCCAAACGTTATGCCTGGCATACCCAAATTATCAGGAATGAGAAACCTCGTTTCTTCCTTGTTCATATCCTATATGATATCTGTCAAATAGATTTACATGGAACCTTATTCTAAATAAGTTTTGCACTGTTAATACATATCCCATTGAAGGAAATAGAGCTCAGAGCGACTCGTGATAAACCATATCATGTCCAACAAAATTTGGTTTTTGGTTCGGACACACCGTCTAACTGACGTGTCTCGGGAGGAGTCCTTATGTGAAAGAATACCATACTCTTTCATGTACGTATGAAACTTACTGCTTAAGTATTTTTCCATTACGGTCTAATCGTGGCGGAATAATACTATAGCCGATCTGTTTATTTACTTCGTGTCGAAACTTCAAAAGTTTCTGATCTGTGTTCTTCAAAAGAAACACATAACCACAACGTAATGCCACATTCGTTAAGGTCACGAAATATTCATGTTCACGTCTAGCCTAGCTAGATATGGGCCCACTAACTTCACCATGAATAGGGCTAACAGATCGGTGGCCCTTTTACTATTACCATGTAAATAGTATTTTAGGTATTTAACCTAATAAACTAGATTCGTAGACCTTATTTGAATAGTCAAATCAGTCCTAGTACCCACTCTTCAAAAGTGTGGATATACGAGTCTTGTTTAATTGTGTCCCAGACAACAATGCCACAAATAAGTCTCTATTGATCAAATCAATTTGAGCTATTTATTTGTCATTTTTATATGTTTGAGACTTTTTTATATTCAAAATATAAATTCTGTTATTCACATCTAATGTGTTTATCTCAGTATCATCTTTATATAATAAAACACTTAGTGTTCTATAATAAAGGTTTTATCCGCAACGGAATTAAACGCTGATATAGAGATAATGTCTCTAGTCAAACTAGTTACATTATAACAGTTCCTAATTTAAGTACATACCGAAAGGACAGTTCCTAAACTTAGGTATCTACGGTCGAAACAGCGACTTTCGTCCCGTTTCCGATTTGCAGAGAAATCTCGGCTTGAAGTCAGTATCCAGCTCATAGCTGATTCTGAACATCAATACATATATTTTATGTACCACACTAAGTATTTAAAATCCAATTTCAATACTAGTAGTGAACATAACTTTGACAAATATTTTTAAAGTTAGAGCCTCGCCTCTTCTTTAATTCCTTCGTGTCTTCCATATCCAAATGGTAGTCACTTTGGGATATGTCAATTATCCTTTCAATATTTCACAAACCTTTGGCCAAGCCTTGGATTTCGGAATATCGAAACGATATGCACCTCGTGCAACATGCCCAATTGCATACTTTGACTTTTCTCCACTAGAATACTCAATTAATTCTCCAAGAATTATTAATTGCAACTTTAATACTTTTAAATCTAAAGATAGATTTATTATAAGTATATTAATTAAGCACTAAAGTCATCATCACATAAATCTTCCAAAGATTTTATGCTCTACTATTTGTTTAATTATGGGCTTAGTCATAATAAGTTATTTTATCAAATAAATTAACCTATTATAATTCCCAATTGAAAATTAAATCATTAAAACATTTAATCCAAGGATTATATATTTTAAATATTCAACTTTTTCAATTCTTTCTTGATTTCAATAGTCCAACTATTTAATCAATTTAATAAGGTACTATTTATTATAATGATTACAATAACCCAATTATTTAATCAACTATAATTTTAATATTGATTACTATAATCCAATTATAAAATCAACTATCATTTTAATTCAATTATATTGATTACTATAATCTAATTATAAAATCAACTATATATTGAATGAGTTTGTATATAGTCCAACTATATAATTTTTTTAAAACAACGTAAAATATTGACGAATGATATTTGTTTGAGCGCGTATGGCGAGTAATTGAACGAATGTTGCAAATTCAATACTTGCCTCCCACTATTTTTTCGTCGAGCCTCTAACCCTCTGTGGAGTACTCGGGAAACAGTGTTTCCTAGTGGGCTAGGATCCTGTTAAATAACATACAACCTTGACTTTGGCCAACAAGCTGTATGCTACTTAACCAGGAAGATCTCACAGATCAATTGGATCCAATCCAATTCTCAGATCCGGTTAGGTGGACATCCAAGTCCTAAACATATTATTTATGCCAATGTATCTAATACATTTTCCTAACCTTATCCTCCGAATCATCTAGGCCTTGGCTTTGGCACAACAAACCTAATGACTCCAGTTAAGCGGGACCCATTGACAAGGAAAGTTTCGTAATCAATGTCGTTGGACAAGAAATGATCTTGACTTTGGCCAACAAATCACAACTTGGACAAGACACCGATGTGGAACAAAACCCTCATGATTCAAGTACATCCATAATTGACAAGGTCTTGACTTTGGCCAACAAACCAATGCCAATTGGATCTTGAACAAGAATCATTCAATGGAAGGATAATCGCTTAATATAGAACGAGGGTTTTTCACGTGCAAATTGGCTACCAATTTAATTATCTTTGTTAAGGTCTCATCATCATACACCCTTAAACATGCATTCTAAATACATAATAAAGCGAGTATGAAAATAAATAATAATGATATGCGGATGGATACTTTACACATTGATCCTAGATCAAATCTCTCCCTTTCTCACTCAAGCTAGCACTTGTATTACTTCTACCCGTTACACTACACTTCTAAAGAAACCTCATATTCATAGAGGGGAATAGGTGAGAAGAGAATACAAAGAGAACGAAGGTGATAAGGCTGGACACGCAGGTCCAATTTAATAAATCGAATTTATTACAACAATTTCTAAAATTCCCCACCCATCTAATATCCATCCGATATACATTATTCATTCAACACAACCAAGTATTCACACATATAAGCATGCTATCAATCAATCTAATCAAATTAATTAATCTGATAATTAAGTGATCATCCAATGTTCAAACAACGATTTGATTTTGTTCGAGTCAAACTCGTTTTTGCGAATGAGTACTTAAAGTACAAATTCATGAATTAAATTAAACTACATTATTAAATCTAATTTAACATGTACTTAATACTAATTCACTATTCAATTCCAAATGAACATTACATTTATTTAATAAACCTTTTACGATTTAAATTCCAAATCTAATCGTAACGCATCTCAAAGACCGATTAACGTCCAACGTCAATTCAATTAAAGTCCAATGGGCTTTTGATTGATTTCTTAAGGCGTGGACTTTTGGTCAACTCGGGTCAAACCGATAACCAAAGTCCAATCCGGGATTTACCCCATAAGCCCATAAATCAATCTTGGCCCATTAGGCCCAATTGAACTTTAAAGGTTCATTAAGTCGCATTTGGGCTTTATGGTTAAGGTTTTGGGCCCAATTGGATCCAATCCACTTGGCCTAAACCAAACTTGATAAATCAAGCCCAATAGGCCCAAATACAACATTAAGTCCAATTTCCAAATTAGGCCCAAATAATTAAATTCAAAAAATCCAATTTTCCCAATTTAATTACCAAAGTGCATTACATGATTAATAACCTAAATCAATATTTCTAAAACACCAAATTAGTCCAATTAATCATGTTCATTTCATTATTATATGTCCAACACACAAATTGAAAAATCAAACCCATTACATGCTTCTTTAGTCTCGGCCAAAAGAGGGATTTTGTGTCCGATTCGGTTTCGATCCAATCGAACCTACAATCAACATCAAATTACCATCCTAAATGATTTCACACACATCCAATGTCACAAAATCAAAAATCCAAGACATTAGGGCATATACACCAATTCGGCCAAGGTAAGATTTTGGGTATTTTTGTCCAATTCGAAATCCAATCCAATTCGATTCAAATTAACGTCAACCTAATCGATTCTTACTCATCAAATGAATTAAAAAATCAAAAAATCCAAGATCCAAAAAATACATATACATTCGGCCATGGCATGATATTTGGGGAAAATAATTCGAAATCATTTTCGTCAAATTGGTCCAACCAAAATGAAATTAAACATGTTATAAGCATACTTAAACAATCAATTCATTCAAATCATGCTCAAAACAAATTTACCCAAATTTTAAATCCCTAAAATTTCATGCTTGCAACATTAGCTCTGATACCATTGTTGAGTTTTTATCTAAGTCCCAAGATCAAATCAAGACATGAAAATGCGTGAACACCAACGGAGGTAGCGGAATACTCACATCGATCGGTTGAGTCGATTTGAAGACGAACGAAGCCACAAACTCACTGTCCAAGTGGCGCCAACTGCAGCAGTTTGCTCACTGGTTTTGGGCAGTTTCGGTCTCAAAACGAAGCTCCAAACTCCGTCGGATGAGTCCCGCCTCATGGGTGAACCTCCCTAACACCTTCGTAATGTTCACAAGTGTGCTAGCACTTGATTTCATCAAATGAAAATCACTCATTTGCTTCCCAAAAGCTCACGGCAGTGAGCTGTGAAGAAGAAAGAAGAAAATGGCCCCAAATGGGCGTGAATGAGAGAGAGAAGAGAGATGAAATGTGTTTGCTTGAATTGTGTAAATGATTTACTAAAATGTCTTATATATTTTCTAAAAATAAATAAGCCTTTTACAATTAATTTTATCCAATAAAATCTTATGTAAATCAATTACACACTTATCAACATACTATTCCAACCACTTGCATCACTATTCACATGTCACTTTAATAAAGTGATGTGATGTGTGTCTTTCCATCAATCAATCATCAAGTCAATCAATCAATCAATCACTCAAAGTGACTTTTGATTTGACGCTTGATGTGACGATTGATTTGAAGCTTGATGTGACTTGCGTCGCCGCACTCGAATTCGAAATACGAATGCGCTCGTAATCACACACGGGCTCGGGTTTGTTAATTCCAAATTAATGATTTTTCCGTCGCGTCGTAAATAAATGATTCCGCCTAGCGATTTCATTATTCACGTCGCTAACGAATTAATTCTAAATTAATTCATTCGCCCGAATTAAAATCTAATTTTAATTCCGTGTCGAAATCTAATTTCTTTTAATATATCGAATATATTAATTTAATCGATTAATTCCGAATTAATCGTTCTCTCTCTTAGACGATTTTTATCCGAGATAAAATATCTCCGTAATTAATCCCAGATTAATTTTCTCTTCTTCTATTTAATCCCAGATTATTAATGAGTGCGAGTTATGCGTCATCGGTACATTATCGGGAAGCGACCCATGAGATCTCCGGATATGTTGGCAGTAAATACGGTCGTCGGTGTACCCGAATCATGTACGTACCAAGTACTACGTTCTACCGATTTACGAGACAAGGTCGACTCCTAGCAAAGCACCAAGTCTACCCAATTCTCCGGACATATCCTTTTAAGAATATTTAGATCTATATCAAGCGTAGTATAGTATACAATGTATTGTGCGTATCGGCCCAGTATCGGATAGTCACGTGCTAGGGCTGGGGGGCTGGATAAGTGTCTACCCCGTCCGAAGCACATATCGGATGTCTGGTAACTAGTCTCTATAATCGGATATTCATGACCTGGTCATAATATCACGATTGGATGCGCATCACTTAAGAGCACTAATACCGTATCCTGCGTGACATCATCTCCAATATGACTGAAGTGATACTTCCGTCTTGACATCACACCCAATACTCTACGACTCTCTGATAAACCCAGAAGTGGTGTACACAGAACTTGGTCAAAGCCCCCTACCACCAAGACCAAAGTTTATCGATTATCGTAAGTATTAGCGATGCAAGTCTCAGGTTAAGACTATACACACCTACCTTGATTTCGGCCTCCCATAGACATATAGTCATAATACCAATGGGATTCCGAGGGGTCTATCCAGAGCGAAGCTGTTTCCCGTACCATCGGTGAAACACGACCTCCTATCGCACTTGCATAAGTATCCAATACTTATATATATGAGAACTATGTCGTTGTGCCCTCACAACGCACACAAGTGCAATACTAGCCTATTCCGCATTATCGATGTCCAGTCTCGATAATACTACGGCTAGGGATATTAATGATTAATCCTTCGTGGACTGATACTGTCTCATATCATCTCAATCCAGGAACTAATCATAGGGACCTCTCTTCATTTATATATCTATGGTGAACTAATCACAAATGATGAGAGTGCAATTTCCTTATTACATAGTTAATTTGCTACAACAAACAATGATCTGTGCAAATAGTGACGCTATGGGTCATATTATCTAACAGGTTAGATGTGTGTATATATATAGATATGTATGAATGTAACATAAATATAGCATGTTTTGATTTGAACATGAATATTGTTGTTATTTGAGCATGTAGTTTCAAGGTCATTATAGAGGAAATCATGGCTAGAGTAGAGAGAAGCATGAGAAATGCACATTTGCATATGCATGTGTATGTGTGTGTGTGTTTAAGTTTTCATCAGATGAGCAAACGATAACAATGTTTTCAACAATTTCAAATATTTTAAAGAAAGATTTCAAATGCTTTTGAAAAGAATCGTATTTCAGAAAATGTTTTTTACAGATTGAGTTACAGATCATGATTTTATGGTTTTCGGGGCATGAGGTAAAAACTCACCCCAATTTGTAACTTGAGACACAGTATGGACTTAACGGATACATTAGATTCGGGATTTGGGATTTGACCCATCCCAGTGGTACATTGATGGAATTGACGGATTTAGAAACATGTGTACATGTTAAGGACTGAGGGGACGCTCTCAGATCCTCCAGGTTGTGGCTTGGGGGACGGCGAGACATAACGCCCCAAGACCACCAATTTCAGGGCAGATATGGCATGCTTTGGGGGACGGTGAGACGTAACGCCTCTTTGCGTCAGTTTTTCTACAGATACTCAGATACCAGTTTTCAGGAAGAAGTTTTGAAATATCAAGTTTTCAGAAATAGTTTTCAGTGATACAGTCTTTAATTCAAATACAGATTATAGTTTTAAATGCAGTTTCAGTTTTCAGTTACAGCTTTCTGAAAGAGCTCTTTAGAAAAGAAAGTTTTCCAAAGCATCGATTTTATAAGAAATTCAGAATTTCAACAAAGAAATCAGTTTCCGAGTAATGTTTTCAACCCAGTATCCTGTAGAAATGATTTTTATAAAATATGTTTTAAAAAGGCACAGTAAGTTGAAGTAAAGAGTGATTTGCAATTTCTGCTTATAAATCATGCATTCTAGTGAGTCATTTGAGATGCATATATTTGATGTGAATGCATTATGGCATTAGTATTCTTCGTATGTAAGTTCTTCAGAAAAGATTTTAAAGTAACAGTTCATAGAAGCATGACATGATTTCATCAAAAGATATGTATGGTTGATACTGGTATGTGGCATGTTATATATAAGTGTCATTTTGGAAGATTTCAATGCATGATAGCATGATCTTATTTAAAGATATATATTAATGATGATTATGAGTTGTATGTTTACTTACAAAGAACACATCGAAATGATGATAGTTTGTGATGAAATGGTAACATATGCATATAATCATGGAGCTAGTATCTTGTTTATAAGACGGTCAAAGATGAATGTTTGATAGAAAAGATAGTTTATAAATCCGATTTGATGATATTTCAATGAAATAAAATAAAGATAAGTTTGATCGATAACCAAAATTGGTGTAGCAAAAGAGTAAGTAGGTAAGTATAAGCTATCTGAGTAATGCAGTGAAGACATGGTAAGTTTTGCCTTAGTGATTAAGTTATAGATGTTGGAGGTGTACGGGATCGTAAATATATAATCAAAAAGTTAGAAAGATTAGTAGCAAGTAATAAGGGAACAAAGGAGATAAGAGTTATGGTTTTTTTTTCAAACTTTAAGAATACTTATTTGCTTTTACAAGTAATTCAAGTTTATATAGACACTTAACTTAGACCTTGTTTGTGTTTGAATGCTCAAGTTATGAGCATGATTACTTACTGAGTCATCACGACTCACACCATTTCCACTGTTAGTTTTGCAGGTCAGTAGCAGACTTTTATAACTTAAAGCTTTGTTGATGGCTTTGAAGACAGAGGATCGCCCCAGTTGCAGTCGAGAGAGTGTCTAGTCCTGGGTCAAGTTGGGTCATCACGACTCATTGTTTTGTATTTGCAATTGCATTTGTATCTCATTTGTATAAGTAATGTAAAAGCATAGATTTAAACTTTGAGTTCAGGGCTGAGGCCTTGATGTTGTATTACCGTCCTTAGGCCGTGATGGTTGTGTTCTTGTTGTATTTGGATGCTGGCTACAGGCCAGGTTGCATGATGTTACGAATATATCATGCCGAAATTTCATCAGAATCAGAGGCTTATTGAGATGGGTTTTCCTGACTCCTGCCGGTAGCATCCTGGCCTAGGCAGGATGTTACAAAGGTGGTATCAGAGCATGGTTGAAGAGTCAGTCAGTAGCATGGTCTAGAAGTAAATGACTGCAATTGTGGGGATCCAGCTGTCAGAGACTGTCTTCAGTTTGGTAAAGAGCACGTAGGTCTTTGTATGTAATTTCTATGATTTTTTGATATGATTTGATTCTATTATTCAGTGCTTTGTTTGAATTTGAGTCCGTGGGTGACTCATTTGTTATGAATAGATAAACTACCTTTGTATAGGAAGATAATGGATTAAGTTATTACTTTGCGGCCTTTTACAGCAGAGAATCAGCAAGGATAATATAGTATCAGTATAGAGCCCTTATGAGGCCAGAGGATTCGAGATTAGAACCAGAGCAGTACAATCAAAGATTAGAGCCAGATCAGTATAGCCAGAGATGAGAATTAGACCAGTATAGTTAGTTTAAAGTCGTGGATAAGATGTTATGGATCTTAGCTTATAGATGGAGATTAGCTAACAGTTGGGACAGAGAAGTTATATCAGTGGAGTTTAGAGTAAGACAGTTTCCGCACATGGGATCGGGTTGGAAAACAGGTAAGATCAAAATTTAGATACGCGATTTTTGGAAAACGCGTAAAGTTTACAGTGTTGGCCATAGAATTGGCAAACAAACTTCGATCGAGTTGGTTCTTGAACTATCAGACTCATTTTTCCGAGACGAACAACTTTCGTGTTTAGCACTTTTCGAAAATCGCTTCAGAAGGGCTTCGAATGGGCTGATTTCAAAAAATACCCTTATTAGTAGGGGTATATTGGTAATTTCCGGAATAGATATTTTATTATTATTATTATATTCAGCAGCCATTTACAAAAAAAGAAAGAAGGAAGAAAAAAAGAGAGAAAGAGAGGGAAGATCGCACGTGAGAAAGAGAGAGGAACGCCGGCGAGCTCCCGGCGACGTCCCTGCGGCGCACCGGCGGTGCTAGCATCGTCCGGCGACGGTGAGTCGGATGATGGCCGGCGTTGGTCCAAACAGTCGCCGGAACGGCGAGAAAAAGATAGAGAAGAGGTGAGGCTTGGGTTCGTCGATCCCGGCTCCTCGCTTCGAACCATGAGCCGTGCCACCCGCCAAATCAAAGCCCTCGACGAGTAGTACGAGTGTGTGGAGTCGGTTTTGGCGAACAACGGCCGGAGGCTCGCGAAATGAGGAAGAAAGTCACGGATGAATAGTAGACCCATGTGAACAGTAACTTCGATCGGAATTCTGATCACACCAGCGCGTTCGTATGGCCGTTGGGAGTCCGAATATGGCCTCGAAATTTTGATCGGACCCGGACCGTGGGCATTCGTTTAGCCAGGTAAGTAACTTATGTTTTGATTACTTAAGAAGTCATCGTTGTACGAAAGTAGTACTATAATAAAGATTATATATAATCATATGTATGAAACTAGTATATGTATAAAGATGATCGTAGAAGAAAGAAGCTAGTGAATTAGTACACAGATATAGATAAGAGCAAACAATTATAAGTAGAGATATAAGTTAAAGATAAACATAAGTATTCAGAAGCAAAGAGAAACATGCGTAGGTATAGACCAGCATATATATATGTATATAGATGGAGCATGTGAATGATGTCATATTCATAAATATAATTTAATTAGACTTGGGTTTGGGGGATGTAGAAAACTACACCCTAGGGTATGGGATTAGAGTTATAAATGAGATAAACGTATATGGACTTGTGTTATAAAGAAAAGCTTGTAATTACGCATTACATAAAAATACTGGCAACATGAGTAAGGACACAAGTATGTAATGAGATAAGGGCCTAATTGAGCAATATATGCATACTATGAGAATGTATAAAAGATTACGTCATGAGATTCATGAGTACCAGTAGATAGTTAGAAAATAGCGAATCAGTTTAAGAACTAAGTTATTGGAACTCTTTACGTTTGATGATTGATGTAGTAGAATAACTTTGATTGTGTGTATGAATATAATTTATGCAATATCAACATATGGTTTGCGGGCCATCAGGATGGTAAGTTATAGAGGTAAGTTAAGTTATGTTGGTTAGATGTGTGTATATATATAGATATGTATGAATGTAACATAAATATAGCATGTTTTGATTTGAACATGCAATTGAGTTAGCCGGAATAGTTCACAGCGTCATTTGAGGGTCGATTTGAAGACGAACGAAGCCCACAAACTCATTGGTCCAAGTGGCGCCAACTGCAGCAGTTTGCTCACTGGTTTGGGCAGTTTCGGGTCTCAAAACGAAGCTCCAAACCGTCAAACTCCGTCGGATGAGTCCCG
>SKCR01023089.1:0-20330 GCA_019454045.1 Zanthoxylum bungeanum | reverse complement strand
TTCAAAAAATCGAAATAAAAATCCTTTAATATTTATCTTATAATTTATCAAAGATAATTCAATTTTTTTTCAAAATTTCAACTTTTGAAAATATTATCCCATTAAATTAAAATTTAATTAATCAAATCAATTAAATATTAATTTTCATAAATTAATAAATAGTTACATTATTTATTGATAAACATATTAGGACAAACTTTGTCATAATTTCCAAACAATAGTTATATTGAATAATTATAGTGTAAAATAATTCACAATTGTTTAAAATAATTCACAACTATTTTTCTTCGCAATTATTGTTAATTGTTCGAACAATGATAGAAGACGACGAGGGGACCGATATACCTATAATTCTAAACTCCAATAATTCTGTTGATTAATTATAAACTCTTTTATTAATCAAACGAAATTATTAATTATGGAGTAACTCTACTAAATATCCAGAATTACACTCTCAGAATTATAGAATTAATTACTCAAAGTATTCATCCATTGATATAGTCATTACGTATGCAATGATCTTGATCTCCAACGATTACAAATAATTTATTTTGTATAGAATTATCGTCTTTCGCTCATTGTCCTTCGACTAGATCTTGATCTCCAATGATTACAAATAATTTATAATTACAGAAAAAATACCCATTTAATTTTGGGTTTACATATCCAAAATATAAAAAAAAAAAAAAAAAAAAATTAAAATCGTAACCCAAAGTCAACCAGACAATTAACGATTAATATCCATACATCCATCATCACATGATAATAAAAAAAAATACATAGCCTACTCTTTTACATAAATATTAAAATGATTTACAATAAATCATTCTTATTAATATACTAGAATAAATATAACCTTCGACACATATACAATAAATCATTTAATTTTGGGTTTACATATCCAATATATAATACAAAAATTAAAATTCTAACCCAAAGTCAACCAGACAATTAATGATTAATATCCATACATCCATCATCACATGATAATAAAAAAAATATGCATAGTCTATTCTTTTACATACATATTAAAATGATTTACAATAAATCATTCTTATTAATATATTAGAATAAATATAACTGCTCATGATGTCATTTGTTGGTTTTCAGAGTTCATGGGTATCGGAAATATGTTTGAATAACATGAAAAAATATTTATTTTTAACATGAACATTAAAAACTGGATCCGTATTTTCTAGTACATTAACATATATATAATATTATTAATGTACTTATAGATATGGATCTATATAAATCACAATTCTTTGAACCACCGACCACGATATTCCTCGACTTATTTCATCACCTCCAACGACACGTGTGGGCGTGAAAATAATTACGAAGAACACTTTAATTTTTGTGAAATATTCGTGTACTTAACAAATGAGACGAATCATTGACTTTTTTTTTTTTGGTTTTCTCAAAACCTAATAAAGGAAAAACAAAACCAAGAAAAACCAAAAAAAAAAAAAAAATTTCTCTCTTGGATGGCCTTTGAATTTTATTTTATTAAAAATTCTCCACCAACAGCTCACGTTTTGTGTGTTTTTATGTTGTGATTCATTGATCACTCTAGAGAGTATTTGAGGAAAAACCGAATTGCTATCTATTACTATCAAGAATAGATTACAAAGTTTACAAAATTTGAATCTTTAAAAAACCTCACTTTCTCTCTATATACAACACTCTCTGGGATATATTTACATACTGAAAACTCTGAAATTTATAGGGCAGAAAACGTGTGAACAGTGTCACACGTTTTTGCCAACTTAATCTTTGCTTGCCAACTTGCAGGAAGCTTCCCACCGAAAGTTGTTGCTTGCTGGATGCATGATTCATCTTCTGGATGCATGATTGTTGCATGAAAGGTGGAGGGCTGCTGGACTTTACATTTTATTCTCTCTTGAATGGATTGTTTTGATCAAATAAAAATTCCTCTACATGCCCACGTTTTTTATTTTCTTTTCATCAAAACCATGTCAAGTATATCAGTAAGGGATATCATCAATATCAATTTTGATTTTCAAAAAATCGAAATAAAAATCCTTTAATATTTATCTTATAATTTATCAAACATAATTCAATTTTTTTTTTCAAAATTTCAACTTTTGAAAATATTATCCCATTAAATTAAAATTTAATTAATCAAATCAAGTAAATATTAATTTTCATAAATTAATAAATAGATACATTATTTATTGATAAACATATCAGGACAACATTTGTCATAATTTCCAAATAAGAGTTATATAGAATAATTAGAGTGTAAAATAATTCATAATTGTTTAAAATAATTCACAACTATTTTTCTTCGCAATTATTATCGTTTGAACAATGATAGAAGACGACGAGGGGACCGATGAACTTATAATTCTAAACTCTCATAATTCTATTGATTAATTATAAACTCTTTTATTTAGTGGAGTAACTCCACTAAATATCCAGAATTACTGTTATGATATTTTTATATCGTACCGCAAGTGTACAGTGTCAAGTTTTAGTATAAATGAGTTTAGAGTGTCGAACCCACAGGGATTGCGTTAACTCGCACTAAGTACTACAATTGATAATCCTAACTTTATTTAGACGATAATTAATAAAGATTTAATTAAATAAATGAAATATAAAAATAATAAAATAGGAGGAACTAATACGATAGAGATTCTGGATCCTGATTTCACCTAGCTGTCACTTATGCATTTGTCATGTCAATTAATCAATGTTCAGTTATATTGTTTATAAGTCAAGACTCCTAAAATATCCACTCCCTCTCTCGAGTGCCGAGTGAAAAGATCATCAACTATCGACTTCGATATCTCTATAAAAATCCAATAGTTAACAACTCATTACGCTTTGTCATTCTATATTAACGACTTCAAAGGACTACAGATTCTCTCAAACTCTATAAAATCCTAGGTTATATTCTCTAGATCTATTCAAAATCCCCTCTCTCGAGTGATAGATTCTAAACATTCATCATCTTCAATTGTGGCCAACAATCAAGAAGCATTAAACTCAAAAGAATATAAATAAATTAATAAAACTTCATAACAAAATTGATAAACAATACAAGGTTCAAGCATAGATTACATCATTCTCCTGAATTAAAGAGTTAGTTCATGATAAAAGATAAAATCAATGATAAACAATTCATGAATCTAATGGAAATCATTAGAGTTCTAAGAAAGAAACAAGAAGATAAAACCCGAATTGAATCTCTTCCTCCTCGGATGTCACAGCCTTTGTCTCATCTTGTCGCTCTTCAATCCTCTCATTGGATCTCTAAAAATATTTATTTCTGTGTTTTGTGCTCTGTATTAGCCTCTCTCTCTAGTTTTCGACGAACTGATATATTTATAGTAGAACCTGGGAGTCATAATACATGTTGAAAACCCTAAAAATCACTTTCCTGGCTTGCGCAGGTTTTCTTCCGCAAGGGGAGCTGCGGCGCTGAAAAGTGGGCTCTGCGGCGCCCAACTCCCTGGAAAATGTATGTAAATGACTAGATTTCCTCGAGTAGATGCAAATCGATATATTATGGGTCTCGTAACTCTTTCTAGATCAAAAGTTATAGCCTTTTTAATTTCAGTGCGCAGCTGATACTGGTTTTTACTGCTTCTTGAGTCTGATGCTCCCAATAGGTCCCGAAACACACGTATTTGCTCCATTATCGATGTTCTAATACTTCCTACAAATAAGACATAAAATATACTACAAAATACATTAAATGGCTCGAAACATAACCAAATAATAGGCTAAGGATGTCGGAATAAGTCGGTATAAACCACACTTATCAATTTCACTCTCAGAATTATAGAATTAATTACTCAAAGTATTCGTCCATTGATATAGTCATTACCTATGCAATGATCTTCCATGTGAGATTCGTAAAGGAGTTAGGTATAAAATCTGTTAACCTCTCCAATTACATCTTTATCCTTGACTTCTATTAGTTCTCAAGTGAACAATTAATTCATAACTTTTATGAATTTACGCACTAATTGTTGCGATTCACCGATCACTTTAGAAGATTTGAGGAAAAACCGAATTGCTATCTATTACTTTCAAAAAATAGATTACAAGTTTACAACTAGAAACTTAACAAAAAACCTCACACACTCTCTCTGTATTTTCTACACTCTTTGGGATGATTTTCACAAAACTATGGTGCTCCTTTTATAGTTGCCAAAACGTGTTGCCAGCTTCTTCAACACGTTTTGATTTTCCAGCTTCTTCAACAAGTTTTGCTTTTGCCAGCTTCTTCAACAAGTTTTGTTTTTGCCAGCTTCTTCAACAAGTTTTACTTTTGCTTGCTGCTCCAACAAATCTCCCCCTCGGTGAAAATTTGCCCTAAAATCTGAGCCGACCATCAATCATCCAAACCGGATCCTCAAAAGGATCCTCCCCTGACTGCATCTTTATGACTGCCTACGTACCCTGAGTTGGGATCAAGCCAATCATAGTTCTCTGAATCTCCCCACTCTGACTATGTGGAGAGTTTTGTCATCCCGGCTATGTCTCTGCACAACTCTAGATTGTCCCGAGTAACCATATTTGTTAACATGTTTGCTGGATTCTCATCTGTATGGATCTTCACCAGTCTCAGAAGTTGTTGATCCATCACCTCGCGTATCCAGTGATAGCGAATATCAATGTGCTTCGTCTGGGAGTGATACATTGAGTTTTTGCTCAAGTCCAGAGCACTCTGACTGTCACAATGTATCTTGTAATCTGTCTGCTTGATCCCTAACTCTTAGAGAAAATGTTTTAGCCACAACATTTCATTTCCTGCCTCAGCTATGGCAATGTACTCAGCCTCTGTTGTGGATAAAGCAATACACCTCTGCAATCTTGATTGCCATGACACAGCTCCCCCTGCAAAAGTGTAGATGAATCCTGATGTAGATTTCCTACCATCAAGATCTCCTGCCATATCTGAATCTGTATAGTCTTCCAAGATCGGATCAGCTCCCCTGTAACACAGACGAAACTTCGTTGTACCCTTGAGGTACCTGATAATCCATTTGACTGCCTCACAGTGTTGTTTTCCAGGGTTAGAGAGAAAACGGCTCACTACACACACTACGTGTGCAATATCTGGCCTGGTACATACCATTGCATACATTAGGCTTCCAACAGCTGAAGAATATGGTATTGTTGACATTTCCTCTATCTTTTTCTTGGATGAGGGGCACGAACTCTTGCTCAGTTTGAAATGGTGCGCTAGCGGAACGCTGACTGGTTTGGCTTTTTGTATATCAAACCTTCTGATTACCCGTTCAATATACCTTTCATGTGAAAGCCACAACTTCTTGTTCTGTCTATCACGAACAATCTCCATTCCCAAAATCTGTTGAGCTGGTCCTAAGTCTTTCATGTCGAAAGCCTTGGAGAGTTCCTTCTTCAGTTGGCTGATCTTCATTGCTTCTTGTCCAACAATCAACATATCACCTACATATAGTAGAAGAGCAACGAAATTTCCATCTGGAAACCTCTGAATGTATACATATTGATCTGCTACAGTTCTTTTGTAGCCTTGACCCACCATGAATGAGTCGAACTTCTTGTACCACTGCCTCGGTGCTTGCTTGAGCCCGTACAAGCTCTTTTTCAGCTTGCAAACAAAGTTTTCTTTTCCTGAAACCTTGAATCCTTCTGGCTGCTCCATGTAGATTTCTTCATTCAGATCACCATGAAGAAATGCTGTTTTAACATCCATCTGTTCAAGCTCCAAGTTCAATCTGGCTACCAATCCTAGGATAACTCGGATTGAAGCCATTTTTACCACTGGTGAAAATATCTCATCAAAGTCAATTCCTTTTTTCTGTAGGAATCCTTTGACAACTAGCCGAGCTTTGTGTTTCACCACTTTCCCGCTGCCATCTTTCTTGAGCTTGAATACCCATTTGTTTTTCAGTGCCTTCATTCCATGTGTGATCTTGACTATCTCATAAGTGTTGTTCTTCTGTAGAGATTTCATCTCATCTTGCATTGCGTGCAGCCATTTGTCTTTGTCTTTATGAGATACAGCTTTGTTGAAGGTTTCTGGCTCCCCCTCGTCAGTAAGCAGAATGTATTCTGATCCTGAGTATCTGGCTGATGGAATCAGGCCTCGCTCAGATCTTCGTACTGGAGGTTCTGGCTGTCTGTTGTCATCCGGATCTGTGGATGATCCTGAAGCCTCTGATGGAGCAGGCTGCAGCTCCCCCTGCTCAACACCTCTTCCTCATCCAGTTCTGCTTCTGGTATGTCTTGCACCCCATCATCATCTGTGGCCATGGTGTTGGTGTTGGGGTTGTGTCTGGATTTGCATCGGTATTTTCGGCACTGATTTTAGAAGACATCTTGGGTTTTTCAATGTCTTTTATTGTCTGGTCTTCAAGAAACACTACATCTCTGCTTCTGATGACCTTCTTTTCCTTCGGGTCCCATAGCTTGTATCCAAATTTCTCGTCTTCATAGCCTATGAAGATGCATGGAGTAGTCCTTGCATCGAGCTTCTGCCTGAGCTCCTTGGATACATGTGTAAATGCTAAACATCCGAATATTCTGAGGTGAGAATATGAGGGATTCTTACCAGACCACACTTTCTCCGGAATCTCGAAGTTCAACGGTACAGATGGTGATCTGTTGATTAGGTAGCAGGCGGCACGAACAGCTTCTCCCCAGAATGGCTTTGGCAGCTTAGCCATACTGATCATGCTTCTGACTTTCTCCATAATGGTGCGGTTCATCCTTTCAGCGACACCATTGTGTTGTGGGGTGCGTGGAACAGTCCTCTCATGTCGAATGTCGTGGATTCCGCAGTAGGCATCGAACTCCCTGGAAGTGTATTCGCCTTCATTGTCTGTGCGAAGGCACTTCAGTTTCTTCCCTGTTTCACGCTCGACCATGGCATGGAACAGTTTGAAATAGTCCAGGACCTGATCCTTTGTTTTCAGAAAATACACCCATACTTTCCGAGAAGCATCGTCAATAAAAGTCAGAAAATATTTATTACCGCCTAGTGAGTTTACCTCCAAGGGACCACATACATCAGAGTACACCAGACTGAGTAACTCTGATTTCTTTGTAGAAGAGAAATTGAAAGAGACTCTGTGTTGCTTACCGAATAGACAGTGATTGTAAGGATCCAGAGCAGCATTTTTGGAGACAGAGATTAGATCCTTCTTTGTCAAGGTAGACAACCCTCTTTCACTCATGTGACCGAGTCTCTGGTGCCACAGATTCTGAGAAGCCTCCGGTTCAACTACATTTAGGCTTTCTGCACAAATCTTCACATGAGTTTTGTATAAGGTTCCACAGATATGTCCTCGGGCGATGACCATGACACCTTTTATCATCCTCCAAGTGTCGTTGCTGAAGTGGCTAGCATAGCTTATTTGTCAAGGGCTACCCCGAGAGTAAGTTGAGCCGAAGTTCTGGAACATGTCTGACCTCCTTCAGGGTTATTGTATACCCTGCATTTGTCCGCAATTGTATTTCACCAATTCCTACTATCTGAGAAGAACTGGTATTCCCCATCTTCACTGCTCCAAAGTCTCCTGCTTTGTATGTTGTGAAGAAATCCCCGTGAGGAGTGACGTGATAGGATGCTGCAGTATCACCACCCACTCGACATCCTGAGTTGCGTGTGAAGGCATGCTTCTTCCTGGCCGGAGCATATAGCTACATCTACAGTGGTAACTACTAGTGTCTCCGCATCATTCTTCTTCGGCTGGTTATTGCCTTGTCCCTGCTCCCGTTGCAGTTTCCGACAATTTTTCTTCAAGTGGCCTTCTATGCCACAGTGGAAGCACTTGTATGTCTTTTTTCCTGTCCTTGGATCTGCCCCTGCTTTTGCTTCTGCCTCTCCTCCCACCTTGATGTTTCTCATGTTGTCTTCCTCGCTGCTCCGAGACAAGGGCTTCTGTTTGATCTGAGCCCACGTCTTTTCTTCTGGCTTCTTCATTTGACAGGACATCATTTACCATAGGCATGGTAAGTTTGCCTCCTGGAGCTGAGTTGCTGAGAGTAACCACCAGAGTCTCCAGCTATCAGGATAGAAACTGAGTAGCAAGAGGGCTTGAACTTCGTCTGCCAGTTGCATGTCTACTGCAGACAATTGGTTCACCAGCTTTGGAACTCGTTGGTGTGTTCTGCAACGGAAGTTCCACTCCGTAGCTTCAGGTTCACCAAACGCCTCATGATTAAGGCTTTATTCTGAGCTGTTTTGGCCTGGAACATGTCTTCCAATTTCCTCCACATTTCATAAGCATCTGTGTCCTGTGCTACATGGTGGAAGACACTGTGACCGATCAACTGCCTAATCTGACCCAAAGTTCTGTTGTTGAGTTTATTCCAGTCATACTCCTTAACAGACTCTGGTTTCACTCCCTTCAACTCGATGACATCAAACAGATCTTTACAATGAAAAAAATCTATCATCTGAGGTCTCCAGAGGGAGTAATTAGTTGCAACCAGTTTAATCATTGCACCAGAATGGGATCTTCCATTTCCATTTTAAGTTTTAAAGTTTAAAATGAAAATAGCTTAAAATCGAAGCTGAATTTCACAAATTCGATGTCACTGTTGCGTCCAGAACGGTCGAAAATGGTGGTGGAATAGACACTTGTTGGTCTAAATCTGACATAGAGGCTGATTTGTAAATTCATAAAGCTTTGGGGTAAAACTGTAAATTTCAAGACTTCAGGGGGCTAAATGAAATTACCAGGCTACTGACGTGGCGGATTCGTGGCGCTGACGTGGCAAGTTGATGTGGCAGGTTCGCTGACGTGGCGCTGACTAGGCGCTGACCGGGCTCGTCTTCAACCTTGGGAGCGCGTGCGGCTCATGGTGGCGTGGGAGAGCGCGTGAAGACTGCACTGGTCAGCGCGTACGGCGCGTGCGGAGGCTGTGGAAGTCGGTTCGGTCGCCGGAAAATATCACCGTGCTCGTCTCTCCGTGAACTAGCTGATGGTATCCTCAAAATTTATTTTTGACAACTTTCGTCGGAACCGATTTTCCGATCGGAAGCTTTGTTACTCGGTTTTACGATCCCAAAGAACAACTGAAGCTCATGATACCACTTCTTGCGATTCACCGATCACTTTAGAAGATTTGAGGAAAAACCGAATTGCTATCTATTACTTTCAAGAATAGATTACAAGTTTACAACTAGAACTTAACAAAAAACCTCACACACTCTCTCTGTATTTTCTACACTCTTTGGGATGATTTTCACAAAACTATGGTGCTCCTTTTATAGTTGCCAAAACGTGTTGCCAGCTTCTTCAACATGTTTTCATTTTTCCAGCTTCTTCAACAAGTTTTGCTTTTGCCAGCTTCTTCAACAAGTTTCGCTTTTGCTTGCTGACTCCAACACTAATTGCTCAGGTCCTGAACTAACAAACAAGAGAATCTTATTAACAGATTTCATTGCATCAGGTTAGCATTCCCAACTATTCATTCAACTTATTCTCAAAATACAAGGTTTACGAAATGTAATAAATACAAAATCATACCGAGTAAATTAAAGAATAAATTAATATGATATAAGAGTCTGCTAAATACAATGAATTAAGATCATCACATATATGACCATCATTATGATAAAATTGATGTTCTTTATTTAACGAAAATTATTAGAACTTTTCAATTTATATAAAATACATTCATTTCTACGTCTTTACATAATATAGTTTGGATAGAATTATATCATTCATAAGAGATTGAACATATTTATGACTTCAGATTTTGAAGAATCACAACTTCAATTCATAGTCATGGACAAATTTTGATTATTACTCTTTAAATTTTATCCATGCATATATGTATGTAACATTTTACATATAGACATATATATTTAATTTAAAGCTACATAAATAATCACGGAATTTTATGAATTTATAAAGCAAATCAAAATACATACATGAAATAAATCGAATCATAAATTTATTAATCAATCATATTTCAAACACATTTTTTGTCGGACATAAAAAATTCAATACTATTATGTTTATAATTATAGATATATAACAGTTCTAACAATATATTTAGCTGTAGTTTCTGAAAATTCGGGGTTATCCTAAGTTCTGACCCTATGCGGAATTACAGACAATAAGCAGGACAAGTCCTGTTACTGCTACTATGGAATTGCAACAGGCAAATTAACAGGCAACCACAACAATAAAATCCACAATATTATTCAGTACAAATAATAAATTGCGGAAATAAAATCAATCACACAAATTCAACACAATGATTTTGGTGACGAAGTGGAAAACTCTTCCGAGTAAAAAACCACTCCGGGTATAGGCTACCACCCGAATCCACTATATCGAGAAAAAACTTACAGCGATGGTCAAGACCTATGGTGGCAACTCCACCGACTCAAGTACCTCAATACTGCAAGAACTCAAGGCAACTCCTCAAGCCCGCGACCCACGGTTTTCTTCAGAACCTCTGAAGTCTCTGAGTAGATTATATCACCAATGACGCCGGAACTCCGACTACCAAACTTCCTCCTAAAGAACTCTAAAGGATTAGGGAATTTGGGTTAAGTTGTGTTGAAGGTTTATCAAAGAATGGATTTCACCATTAACAAAGAAGACATAAGATTCAAAGAGTCTTCAAGGTGAAATCAAAGAGAGTTGAAAGCTTTGAGAGTATTGGCTCAAGAGAAATATGCTTCAACTAATGAGAATGGCGGCTAAGGGTTATATTTATAGGTAGGGTGAAAACCTAGGGTTTTGCAGGCCAAAAACGCGTTCAGATCGCAGTCGCGTTCGAACGCTTACTAGAACGCTACACGAACGCGCCCTTTCTGTGAAGACTCGTTCGAACGTCAATCGAACGCACAACGAACGTGAGCTCTCTGGAATGCTCCCGTTCGAACCCCACAAGAACGTGCCTCGAACGTTTGCTCTCTGGAATGCTCCCGTTCGAACCCAATAAAGAACGTGCCACTAACGCCACACGTTCGAACCCACAAACGAACGCAGCACTAACGCCAATCGTTCGAACACTGCAACGAACGCACCACGAACGCATGTCTGATGCACAGCAGCCAGAAACCAGTCCAATTGCACAAAGATCTTCATGAAAGATTACAACTCAATTGAACTTGTTTTGTCACGGACACATGCCAATAAAAAAGGTGCTAACAATCTCCCCCTTTGGCATTCCGTGACAAAACACTACCTAATACAAAGACTACGGTAATAGACCCAAAAAGCAAATAGTCAACTGTCAACCATCAAAACAGTGACTTATTACAAATGGACTCGATCTAACACCTAACAAAGTAGTCTTGAAAGTAATGCCACCGCAGCAACAGCAACATACCTGCTACCTGAAACATCCACAAACAACAATATACCGTGAAAAGCATTGGGATAATCAAGTAAACATAAAGCAGGTAAAAATCTCATGCATGTACAAGTAGAAATCTTCTCCCCCTTAATCTTAACTCCCCTTAAAACGGAGATATCTAAAGGATATTCTACGGCTCCCTCCTATATATTAAGGCTCTCCCCTTAATATATTACTCTCCCCCTTTTTGTCACGAAATGACAAAGGGTAAAAGAAACAGGAAAAATAACAGGAGAACAGGAGACAACACATGCAAGAGCATAAACAAACAGGAATTACTCCCCCACACTAACAGGCACATATAGTTAGCAAAATAACACACGGGAAGCAAACCAAAAACTCAGAAAAATGCACAGAAAAAAAATTGGTATGCAATAACATGAAGCACACACAGCACATACTGAGATAAATAAAAATCCTGTCAAAAACTGACTGAAAAAGCATTTCAAGCTGATACAATGATACCCAGTCAGTATTCAGCTGTTTATGACATGAAACAATATGCATCATTTTAAAAGTGGCTAAATACAACACTTATGCATATGACATAAACACCAAAGCATATAAAGCACTTGCGTGTGAAAAATAAAGTGCACAACAAATCAAGGCTTAAGACCTTATTTTATGAGCTGGACACAGCCAAAGAAATCCATCTCTAAACAAACCAAGTCCACAAAATAAGTGTTCAAACCCAGCACCACTAGGACCTGAAAATAAGCAACATTGGTTGCATGCTATATTATTTACCCCAGAAATATCATGAGCTCATTTTTAATAACTCTTTCGAGTGAAGGGTTTTTGCCCTTATCTTTTGAATTTGGCCATTTTGGCTCTTTTGCACTTGAGTCTCATTTTTCTTTTTAAATTTATTTCTTTTTACTTTTCAAAAGGGGATAGCAAGGTCATCTAGTCAAAGGTCACACTATTCAGTAAACAAAGTATGGTAGAAATTAGATTGCCAGTCCAAAAACTCATACATGCGACCAAGCCTTGATAAATTAAAAACGTGTATGTGAGGTGCAAGCACAGGATATACCAAAGGTTTTATCACACACACACTCATGTATATAGAGCATCAAGAAAAATAACAGCATATCATACATGCATAATCATATATCCTACATACCAGGATCACACATTGCTATTCATGCTCTAACAAGCCATAAAAATATTTTTGGTCTTTTTCAAATATATAATTTTTTTTGATTTTTCAGTTTTTAAAGCACAAAAAAAAAATAAAGACACAAAACAGCTTGTAAAACATCCAATGGTACGTGGAGTTGTATCCCGAGTGCAGATCATACTACCGTCCATTCGGAATCGGCTATGAAATTTATGTCCGGGTTTCCATCCTATATACCAAGGGACATACAAAAAAAAACAAGACACACACACACCCATATGCTGTGAAAATAAAACAAACGTGTAAAAACATAAAACACACGCACACACACATGCAATGGGAAAATAAAATGCATCTTTTAAGCAGAGTTACACCGAAGTGCACTCTCATCATGTCCATCAGGACATGCAGAAGTAGATGGGAAATCATCTTGCTTCCTCACCCAAACCTTTCTAGGAGCCTCATGCACATGAGAGTTCCCAGACAACAAAGCAAGTTTCTCACTCAAGAATTGAGCTTGTTTGGTTAGTGCAGAAACTTGAGACATTAGATTTGACGAATCAAATCTAGGAGACACACTCTTAGGCCTTCTCTTTTGCTTGTGCAATATGAAACACTTAGGCCTAATATGTCCAGCCTTGCCACAGTGGTGGCACACAGGCACAAACCTCGGATGAGAGCGAGGTTTACCCACAACACCTCTAGATTGAGGTTGGGAAACAGGACGAGGAAAACATGAGGAAAACATGACTACACTCAACAGGTTTCTTACCTAAGTCACGTTTAGCTGCTACAGGCACAGCTTGGAAGAAGAAGCCTTATCACAGTTAGGCTCAGAAATAATCCTAACATACGGTCCACTTTTTATTTTCCACTAGAAAATACAGACAACTGGGTTCTAGTATCTTCAAGTTCAGTTTCTAATATTTGGACCCTATTAATTAGGCCTCTGTTCCTCTCTCTAGGTCATCTACCATCAAAAGGCTTTGCTCAAATTTGGCTTGAGCTTCATTCTTTTCTAGCTCTACAGCTTTCAGCCTTTTATTGACCTCTATATTAGTCTTCTTAATAGCTAAACTCTCATTAAACAGTTCAACAAAAGCTACCTGAAGACTTTCCTCATCAACAGACTCATCAAGAGAGACTTCAGAATCAGCATCATTAACAACAATCTCTCTCTCATCAGTCACACTAGCAGTAAATGCAATAATTGTTCTTGCCTTTAGGAGACTCATCAGAGGTATATCCACCTTCTGAATCACTGGAGAGGCTGCCATGGCTTTCTTGCCTTTAGCCTTAAGATATGTGGGACACTCAGATCTAATGTGCCCATATCCTTCACACTCATGGCATTGGACATCACGGGATCTACTACCCCTATCCTCTCTAGACTCTTTCCTGCTATGCCTACTCTCTCTAGGCATAACCTCCATATCCCTGTTACTGCTATGGCCACTCTTCTTAAGTTTAAGAAATTTCTTAAACTTCTTTGCAAACAAGGCCAAATCATGATCCGTGATGGTATCATCATCACTAGACGAATCATGCACAACTTCCTTAGCGATTTTCATCGCAAACGTTTTTGGCTCTCTATAACCAGGAAGCTTTTTCTCATAAACCTGCAGTTTTCCTACGAGTTCATCTAAATTAAGCTGATCGAGGTCATTACTTTCCTCGATGGCGGTGATTTTGGGTAGGAACTTATCAGGTAGGGATCTCAGGATTTTCCTAACTATCCTACTGGTAGGAATAGTCTCACCTAGGTTAAAACTAGAGTTAACAATATCGTTAATCTCAGCATAAAACTCATCAAATCGTCTCATCATCCTTCATTCTGGCGACCTCAAACCTAGTAGCAAGATCCTGGAGTCTACTTTTTAACAGACAATGTGCCCTCATGCACAGTCTGCAGGATGTCCCAAGCATCCTTGGCTATCTCACACATAGAGATTCTCCTAAATTCAGCAGAAAACAACAGCACCATGTATGGCATTAACAGCCTTGCTGTTCCTATTGCTAGCATCAAATTCGTCCTTGGTCCAGGTCAATTTATCTTTAGGGGAAGATACCCCATCAACAATAACAACGGGAGGTTTCCACCCGTGTTCAACAGTCATCCAGACCCTCTCATCTAAGGACTTAAGGAACGCTCTCATGCGAACCTTCCAATGCAAATATTCGTGCCATCAAAAAATGGCGGACAATTTAAGGGTTGACTACGCTCCATAGCTAATGGGTCAAGGATCGAGTTCAGGCTCTGATACCAATTGAAAATTCGGGGTTATCCTAAGTTCTGACCCTATGCGGAATTACAGACAATAAGCAGGACAAGTCCTGTTACTGCTACTATGGAATTGCAACAGGCAAATTAACAGGCAACCACAACAAAATAAAATCCACAATATTAATTCAGTACAAATAATAAATTGCGCAAAAGTAAATCAATCACACAAAATTCAACACAATGATTTTGGTGACGAAGTGGAAAACTCTTCCGAGAGTAAAAAACCACTCCGGGTATAGGCTACCACCCGAATCCACTATATCGAGAAAAACTTACAGCGATGGTCAAGACCTATGGTGGCAACTCCACCGACTCAAGTACCTCAATACTGCAAGAACTCAAGGCAACTCCTCAAGCCCGCGACCCACGGTTTTCTTCAGAACCTCTGAAGTCTCTGAGTAGATTATATCACCAATGACGCCGGAACTCCGACTACCAAACTTCCTCCTAAGAACTCTAAAGGATTAGGGAATTTGGGTTAAGTTGTGTTGAAGGTTTATCAAAGAATGGATTTCACCATTAACAAAGAAGACATAAGATTCAAAGAGTCTTCAAGGTGAAATCAAAGAGAGTTGAAAGCTTTGAGAGTATTTGGCTCAAGAGAAATATGCTTCAACTAATGAGAATGGCGGCTAAGGGTTATATTTATAGGTAGGGTGAAAACCTAGGGTTTTGCAGGCCAAAAACGCGTTCAGATCGCAGTCGCGTTCGAACGCTTACTAGAACGCTACACGAACGCGCCCTTTCTGTGAAGACTCGTTCGAACGTCAATCGAACGCACAACGAACGTGAGCTCTCTGGAATGCTCCCGTTCGAACCCCACAAGAACGTGCCTCGAACGTTTGCTCTCTGGAATGCTCCCGTTCGAACCCAATAAAGAACGTGCCACTAACGCCACACGTTCGAACCCACAAACGAACGCAGCACTAACGCCAATCGTTCGAACACTGCAACGAACGCACCACGAACGCATGTCTGATGCACAGCAGCCAGAAACCAGTCCAATTGCACAAAGATCTTCATGAAAGATTACAACTCAATTGAACTTGTTTTGTCACGGACACATGCCAATAAAAAAGGTGCTAACATCAAACCATAACAGCGTGATTAACGTGATTAGCTTTCGTACATTGTCAATATTATGAATAATTGGTATTATTGCGCCTATTGTAATTGCCTTAAAGTACTCCATTTTCAAGGGATTGTATCCAAATTAAAAAAAGATTATTGATAAGTAGTGGGTTTGTTTATTGAGTGTATATATTTTCTCATTTAAAAATTCGAATAAATAAAATATGACATTACATGTACGCATCAATGTCATAATCTATATCGATCAGTGGTAGAGCATCACATGATAAACGTATTTCTTATTAATGAAAAATGATAAACATACAACTTTTTATCCCTAATTTCCTCCCTACTCTCTCACTGTAGTACAGTGAGTTACTGTAGCTCACGTAGCTACAGTGAGGGAGTAGGGAAAATTTTCGGGATAAAAGTTTGTATGTATATCATTTCCCATTATTAATAGTTGCAAGCTGTAACTACACTTTCTTAATGTAATGACTGTAGATGGTCAAAAACAATGTAATTGAAATTATTGCATCATTAATGAATTTTTTCAGTAAAACTCTTCAAAATTACTTTTCATTTGGGAAAAAAAGATGTAACTTTATGTTCCTATGAGACGTGGTTTGATAGTGTAGGGTTAATGATTTATCTTGAGGTCTTGGGTTCGAATCTAAAAAGTTTATTTTTATAAGAGCATGAGATAATCGGAAGTCTTACATGCTCCGTTTTAAACCCACGATTTAAAAAAAAAAAAAAAAGTTAGAAAATTACTTTTCAGTGGTATGTGAGTTCTGTTGCGTCGGATGTCGGTAGTGGAAGTCTGAAACAAACAACTCACTACATGGCTATTTTCCCACCACCAACCCCAACCAAAGTTTTCTCGTTGAGGTGGTGGTGAATGAGAAAGAGGAAGTGAAGCGATGGTGCATGAAGGAAATAATCTGGGGTAGGGGGGAAATGAAATATTTCAAGTGTTTTTTAGGTTTGAGATTTTGATAGTAAAAATGAAGAAGTTTTTTTTTTTGTATTTTTGTATTTTTGATGTTTAAATAAGGTTATTTCAATAACTACATCAATAAAATGTAAATTAATGGTGTCATGTTCAAATATAAATGTTAGATTTAAAAATGTCTCAAGTTCGAATCCAAACGGATACACATGATTTATTTTATTTTTTACTGATATTATAGTATTAGAGATTTCTGACACTGTAGTTAGTGATTTCTAATATTTTTCTAAGAAATGAAAAAATTAAAAAAGTTTTTATAATTATGTATTAAAATAGAAAATCGAGTTTTAAAGTTAGATTTTACATTTATTGTAATTATATATTATTATTTTTTTAAAAAAATCAGGTTTAACTGTGGTTTCGGTTTTCTACTAGCTTTTTTCCGATCTATAAACTCTATCGATTTTTAACATGATTCCGATCGGATCAAAGGCCAGTTCCCAATTTGACCAATTGAACCAATCGGTCTGGTTCGATACGAAAACTATGCGCAAAAGACATAATTAATTTGTAATCCATAAAATTGATTTTTATTTTTTTAATTAATATATTATTTTTCAAAACAAATTTGATATAATTATTTTAAATTTAACACTTGGCTAATATTTTAAATTACAAAAATCATTAATTCCTGATAGAATTATTTTTTATCAAGCTTTTCTTTTCTATCATTAGTTCTAGCAAGAAACATTTTCTGTCAAGACTTCTATCATTGTTTCTTAACCGATAATTATTTATCATATATCTGTCACACATATATCTGTCATTAATTCTTGATAATTAATTTATCGGTCACTTATGTGTTATATATTGATGACAGAATTAGTATTTGTCATAAATCATCTGTAATAATAATCTATTTTTCTAATAGTGATAAAGTGTTTTTTCATAACCTAAGGTGGACAGTTAATAATTTTTAAAAAACGAATAATATTTTCAACTTTAAATTAATTTGAGGTGGATAAAGTGGATGGATGGTAATTTCATTTTGTAAATTTAAAACCCCAGTTTCCTTATTGCCTTTGTCTTATGCAAGCATTGACGTCGTAAAATAATGTTTATTAATTTCTCAGATTTCAACGGTTGCAATTTCCGATAAATACAAAAATTTGAGTCGATGATAACGATCCCATTTCAAAAACCATATCATTTTGAAATAGTCAATGTAATCACTTTTTTTTTTTTTTGATAAATAATTATTATACTCTGTCAATCTCTTTTATTCTGATTGTTATGAATAATTCTACAGTGCTACAGTTGTCAACTTATATTAATTATTAGAATTTATTCCTTTTAAAAATTTAAAAATTAAAATAAATGAGGATGAAGTCCCTGTATTCAGAGATAATCGGATATATCCTAATTTAAAGATAATGAAATTCGGGATAAATTTAAAGATACTTTATAATATTAGTTCGAAGATCATGATTTTTATCATGAACCCGCTTCATTTTCATCCCTAACAAAGATTAATATTTTAAAAAGAAATAATGTTAAGGTCAAATTTATGCCACTTGAATGTTGAGAAGCTTTGTAACTAACAAACTTGAATCGCATACTTGATAATTGATTTTTAAACATGCTGAGATATTCGATAACTTATGTTCATAGTTTTAATATTAAGCCCGAAAAGAATGGTTTGGCGCTAGAATTTCCAACGATTTCAAAAAATATATATATATATATATATATTCTGAAAATATGCAAGGTATTCACTGAAATTTGGTCCATTTATATGCAAATTTTATATTTTACCTCTCATATTACAGTATTTTGTACTTTCTCCTTTATTTATTTATATTATCCCCTAGTAGAACAAACGTCATGACTCCGCCCCTAACATCAGCTAGAGCTTTTAATTCATAGTAACACTATATCAAATGGAGCCGTAATCTTACTTGTTGTAATTGCTTTAGGAAAACTAAAAAAAATATTTTTACTCAAGTGACACAACTTTTAGTATTTAAACTAAAAGGTGTTTCTATTGAATTGACAAATCTTTATCTTTTCTATCTCTAGAAAAACACAGCCCTTGTATAATTACTTATTTTTTCATCTTCATATTCTTTTAATTTCTCACTGAAATCACATAATTGATGGTATGTGATTTCTTTAGCTTTTTTGTATCAAGGTGATGTATTATTAAGTGCAGCAAATTCCGGACATAATTTTCTTAAAAAGAGTAGTCCATATCTTTTCTTTTTTTTTTTTAATTATTTTCATATTTAGTCAATAACATTATATAAAGGTAAAAAATTAATTTAAACTTATCCACCCGTTACTTTTTATGTCTATATATAGATAATTTATAAAGAGAGATTTCTTATTTTATTAAGTTAAGGACCAAATGTTGATGGTTGTTTTTCGTTCCAATGACAATATTGGGAATTATCTCTTAAACAAATCCCCTTCAACTAGTAAATTTGTTTGGTTGTGGGAACCGCACAAATTTACACGAGACAAATAATTGCACAGAGTTAATGCTTAACGTGGTTCAGCGGAGGGTGGCTCCAACCGATGTTCACATGAGAAAGGGGAATAATTTTATTAGCCTTAGGGTACCGACGCGAGCTGATAACATGAGGGTTACAATATTACAATAGAAATATCTCCTCGGATAAGATAGCCGGATCTACTTCTCATGATGTGGTCGGGTACACGACACACTTTCTCTTTCTGTCACTCCATTCTTTTAGTACTTTTACTCTTAAAATCACAGTAATCTGAATACAATTCAAATGAATCAGATCGAATGCAGAAAATATTAAAAAATAATAATAATAATAATAATAATAATAATAATAATAATAATAATAATAATAATAATATTAATAATATTAAAGGATGCCCTAAAAAGAATCCTCCCTTCTAAATATGATTTCAACCCCTTTATATAGGTTCTCAAAATCCCTTTAAAATCGACCACGACGTCACCTTCCATCACTTAATCATCATTGCCCCTCATGATCACTGTTTCCACCGCCCTTTCTGACAACATGCATGCTAGTTGCCATACCACTGCACCAGTATATTGCAGCTGATAGGATTCATAGTTTCATGTGAATCGTTGTTTTACTATTTTCATCATTAACCTTCTAGATGCATTCATTTTCAAGTACGGATTACGTCATACTGTTTTAACTTGGTCGAGTGTAACTTTGTCAAAGCTCCTCAGGTCAGGCTCTTCATTTTAAACAAAGGAAAACCTCCTCGGGTTGGGGTATTCAAATCACACAGAACACTTCCAATCCACACTTCAATGTGGTCGTGTCGGTACCACCATCGCTTCATCCTCTGAAATTCTCATCGGGGAGAACACCACACTGCATATCATAGTTGGGTCCTTCTTCCAATCTTTCTCTTATTTTTGGGCATTTGGGCCTTTCTAACCATCTTAGTCGGGTAATGCAACAAAAAGCTTGGATCCTCATGCCTTAACTCTCTCTGTAGTCAATGTCGTAAAAAATCACCATCAACACCAAATAAAA
>SKCR01023088.1:0-20414 GCA_019454045.1 Zanthoxylum bungeanum | reverse complement strand
AAATACACAACATAAATGAAAAACCCATGTAACATCCCGCCTAGGCCAGGATGCTACCGGTAGGAGACAAGAAAAGCCATCTTCATAAGCCTCTGAATCTGACGAAATTTTGGCATGATGTATTCGTATCATCATACAACCTGGTCTGTAGCCAACATCTATATACAACAAGAAAATAACAATCTCGGCCTCAGGCCGGTAACTCAACATAAATGCATTCATCAACAAGACCTCAAGCCCGAACTCAAGGAATAAAATATAAACCACTTGGCCTCCGACCAGAACTCAAAATGAAACTATGTTATTACATGACTTAGACATATAAAATATAAATGGAAATACAAAGACAAGGGCCGTGAGGACCCACAACTCGACCCAGGACTCTCTTAATTGCAATTGGGTCGATCCACCATCTACAAAGTCTCCACCGAACTTCTACTGGTTCTAAATGACAGCTACTGACCTGCAAAACTCACAAACTGATGTGATGTGAGTCATAACGACTCAGTAAGTAACCACGTAAACATTAACAAATCAGATTTAACTTAATATCTTATATCCATTTATTCTCACATTACTTGCTATTAGTCTTTTCATCTGAACCTACACTTACATACCTTAAGTTCTATTAATTACGTCTGTATTATTCCTTCTTATTAATATATCAAGTTCTACTTTACTAACTAACAGGTTAGGATCCATCACACTTCAGCTGTGCTACTTTGATTCTTCTCTTTACCTTTCTGTATATTCTGTGCTAATCTAGATCAGGCAATTATAAAACTTTTCTTCTTTTACCTTCTTGAAATATCATCAAGTCGGTCATACTAAATTCTATTATCATTTAAATGTTAATCCACTATCACCAACCTAGTATAACCATACATTTGTTTTCGTATCATTATGCTCTAGTATCTCTACAATATGTTCTTTCTAAGAAAAATATACAACTCAAACAATTATCATTAGCACATATATATCTTAAATAAAATCATGCTATCATGCATTAGGATCACCTATATGCAATCTCAAAGGAATTACTAGCATGTATAATACATATGCAACTCGTGTATACTATGTAAAACTCTAACATGCTATGCTTTTCAGAAGATACTCTCTAAAAATTCTTTCTGAAAAACTATTATCTGAAAGTTTCTTTTTGAAAAATTATTTGCGGAAAACTTTACTTTACTTTCTCTTTCTAGAAAAACTCTTTCTAAAAACTGTAACTGAAAACTGAAAACTGAAAACTGCGTTTGATACTGTAATCTGTATTTGAAAACTGAAAACTGTATCTCAAAACTATAAAGTGTATCTAAAAACTGAAAACTAAAACTTTCTCTGAGTTCTGTATCTCTGAAAACTATTTTCTGAAAATCTGATATTTCAAATCTTCCTTTCCGAAAACTGATATCTGAGTATCTGTAGAAAAATTGACGCATGGAGGCGTTACTTATCGTCGTCCCCCCATACGCCCTAGATTCAGATATGCAAACCCATGACATTGGGGCGTTACGTATCGCCGTCCTCCAAAGCATGCCATACATGCCCTGAAACTGGTGGTCTTGTGGAGTTGCGTATCGCCGTCCCCCAAGCCACAAACTGGAACTGAGGGTGCGGATATATGCTACCACCCAAGTTTAAACTAGAGATCAGGTACACGATCCTATGTCGCCATCATGTCTCAGAAGTTAGGATCTAAGGGCGTTACGTATCGTCATCCCCTTAGTCCTCTACATGTGCACAAGTCTCTGTCCGTCAATTCCATCTCTGTATCTCAAGTTACATATTGGGGTGAGGTTTTACCTCATGCCCCGAAAACCATAAAACCATATAAGGTATCTCACAACTGAAAGAAAATATTTTTCTGAAATATATTATTTTTCAAAACATTTGAAACTTTCCTTTGAAACATTTGAAATCTTTGAAATATTCTTATCTCTTGTTTGACTGCTGAAAATCTTAACACACACACATACATGCACATGGATATATGCATTTCTCATGCTCTTTTCTACTCTAACCATGATCTCTTATAATGTCATAAATGTACATACATTAAGTCATGTATATCTATAACACACTGAGTTTATTCATATACATGCATTTCTCTCAGCTTACACAAAACCTATCCTCACATTTCATATACTTATCTATCATGCTTAAACTCAACACACACATGTTACTAAGATTATATTAATCCTCTTTGGCATACTGAATTCATTCTCAAAACTAATATACATATACAGACTTACTAAATACAAGCTTACTTATTACTTCATGCAACTTACCTTATGTTCCATATACTGAAGATATCATCACTACGCTTTGCTCACACTCAGATATACTTAAATTAGCATACACTAAAATACTTGTAAACCATATACTTATATACTAAACATATGCTTATACTTATTTGTGTATGTACTTGCGTTCTTATTTTGGTATTCTTCTATACACTGAACATATACAGTTTCTTTCTTACAATTGTTATTCTTGTCAACTTTAATCTCATTCCCTAGGGGTAGTTTTCTACAGCCCCCATACCCAAATCTCATTAAATTATATTTATGACATTATTCATATGCTCTTATCTAAATATACATACTGGTTTATACCTACATATGTATCTATATACTTCTATATGCCCATACTTATCTTTTGCTCATACCGCTGCTTATAATTGATTGTTCTTATCTATATGTGTATATAATTACACCTGCTTCTTTCGTCTATATTCATCTTTATATATATACATGTTTCATGCATATAACTTTATACAACTTTATTATATTACCAATTTCGAACAACGCTAAATTTCTTAAGTATTCGAAGCATGATTTACTTACCTGATTCAGCGGACACTCCGAACCTGGACTCGATCTATCAAAATAAATCACAACATATGTCAGAATCGCTATTTGCGGAACTTCTACTCATCTATAATAAACTACGGACTTTCTCGGAATACTTAAATTCACCGACTCTACGGTTTAAGCTTCATTACTCTAATATGTCTTTCTATACTATTCTGAACTAACTAGATACCTCAGATTCTCATTTTATGTGTTTGCGGTAAAACTTGCGGAAAATTTTTGCAAACACTATGAAAGGGTCTCGAACCCTCCGAACTAATCCGAAATTACCTAATTACCCTCACAACATCATATTTATATCTTAACTGTGGCTACGGTCATCTATACTCAGCCGCGCGAGAACTCTGTTTTATCAGAAAATCACTAATTCTACCGGATCGGTCATATCCCATCCGATTCTCCCCGAATTCTACCACATTTAACATTTTAACATATTAAATCATATTCAATTCATTTCATGCTAATTCGTTACACTACGGAACTACTGGAAACATCTGAATATAAATCGTTACACTTTAAAATAAAATTTCTAAACGGAGAGTCGTACCGAAATTCCGAGGCCATATTCGGACTCCCATAGGCCATACGTAAACGTTGGTGTGATCGAAATTTTGATCGGAGCTAATGTTCATCATGGGTCACTATTCATCTAATGTTTCTTTCCTCGTTTCGGGTGCAATCGGTCACTGTTCGGTGAAACCGACTCCGTATACTCGTAGTACTCTTCGAGGGCTTCGATTTGGTAGGTGGCTCGGGCTGTGGTTCGAAGTGACGGGCCAAAAATATGAAACCCATTCGCATGACTATTGTCCCCTCTCCAGAGCCGATTCCGGCGATCCCCTGCGACGGCGCCGGCCACCAACAGGTGCACCGTGGCCGGAAGTGTCGAGCACCGGTGGTCCGCCGGCGAGCTGGTGGCTGGAAGTCACCGGCGTGACTTCTCTTTCTTTTTCTCTCTCCAGCACTGATTTTCTTCTCTCTCCTTTGCGTTTTTCTGTTTCTTTCTAATAATAATAATAATAATAATAATAATAATAATAATAATAATAATATAATAATAATATAAAATATCTACACCCATTAAATTACCAAAATGCCCTAATTTATAAGGGCATTCTCAGAAATCATCAATTTTGAGGCCCTTCTGGCGCGATTTTCAAAAATAGTTCAACGTGAAAGTTGTTCATCTCTGAAAAACGAGTTCGATGGTTCAAGAACCAACTCGATCAGAGTTCATTTGCAAATTCTATGACCAAAATTGTAAACCTTATGCGTATAACAAGTATCACGTAACTGATTCCTTGAGACGACACGTCTTCTGATGCGACAACTCTTGACTTTATATTATTCTGATCCATATATCATCACTTGAACTCTTATTCCTCATTATCATCCTGTTCCGAGACCATAAATTCGGTCTGAGAACCTTTAAGAACTGTTCCGAAAATCTGGGATGTTACATTCACCCCTCCTTATAAAAATTTCGTCCTCAAAATTTCACCACCCTTATAATTACTGATTCCAAACCTGGTCAAATGTACGAAAACTATATTACTTTATACTTCATTGATATAAATTCTTCGTCTCAACTGTTAACTAATCACTCTCTATAAACTAGAATCTATAACAGCTCATCTACGGCTTTAAACTGATTATACTGGTCTGATTCTCGTCTCTGGCTATACTGATCTGGTTCTTATCTCTAACTGTACTATTCTGGTCCTTATCTCGAGTCATCTGGCCTCACAAGGGTCCTATACTGGTACTATCTCATTCTTACTAATTCTCTTATTAAAAAGGGCGTAAAAGTTCTAACTCAACTTAATCCCCTCCCATACGGAGATAGCTAATCTGTGCACAACAAATGAGTCACCCATGGACTCATATTCAAACAAACAAAGTACTGAATAAAAGAATCAACTCATGTCAAACAATCATAGAAGATACATACAAAGACCTACGTGGTCTTTACCAAACTGAAGACAATCTCTGACAGCTGGATCCCCACAGTTGCAGTCACTGACTTCTAGACTATGCTACTAACTGACTCTTAAACCATGCTCTGATACCAACTCTGTAACATCCCGCCTAGGCCAGGATGCTACCGGCAGGAGACAAGAAAATCCATCTCCATAAACCTCTGAATCTGAAGAAATTTCGGCATGATGTATTCGTATCATCATGCAACCTGGCCTGTAGCCAGCATCCATATACAACAAGAACATAACAACCTCGGCCTCAGGCCGGTAACTCAACATAAATACATTCATTAACAAGGCCTCAGGCCTGAACTCAAGGAATAAAATATAAACCACTTGGCCTCCGGCCAGAACTCAAAATGAAACTATGCTATTACATGACTTAGACATATAAAATATAAATGCAAATACAAAGACAAGGGCCGTGATGACCCACAACTCGACCCAGGACTCTCTTAACTGCAATTGGGTCGATCCACCATCTACAAAGTCTCCACCGAACTTCTGCTGGTTCTAAATGACAGCTACTGACCTGCAAAACTCACAAACTGATGTGATGTGAGTCATAACGACTCAGTAAGTAACCACGTAAACATTAACAAATCAGATTTAACTTAATATCTTATATCCATTTATTCTCACATTACTTGCTATTAGTCTTTTCATCTGAACCTACACTTACATACCTTAAGTTCTATTAATTACGTCTGTATTATTCCTTCTTATTAATATATCAAGTTCTACTTTACTAACTAACAGGTTAGGATCCATCACACTTCTGCTGTGCTACTTTGATTCTTCTATTTACCTTTCTGTATATTCTGTGCTAATCTAGATCAGGCAATTATAAAACTTGTCTTCTTTTACCTTCTTGAAATATCATCAAGTCGGTCATACTAAATTCTATTATCATTTAAATGTTAATCCACTATCACCAACCTAGTATAACCATACATTTATTTTCGTATCATTATGCTCTAGTATCTCTACAATATGTTCTTTCTAAGAAAAATATACAACTCAAACAATTATCATTAGCACATATATATCTTAAATAAAATCATGCTATCATGCATTAGGATCACCTATATGCAATCTCAAAGGAATTACTAGCATGTATAATGCATATGCACCTCGTGTATACTATGTAAAACTCTAACATACTATGCTTTTCAGAAGATACTCTCTAAAAATTCTTTCTGAAAAACTATTATCTGAAAGTTTCTTTTTGAAAATTATTTGCGGAAAACTTTACTTTACTTTCTCTTTCTGAAAACTGTAACTGAAAACTGAAAACTGAAAACTGCGTTTGATACTGTAATCTGTATTTGAAACTGAAAACTGTATCTCAAAACTGTAAACTGTATCTAAAAACTGAAAACTAAAACTTTCTTTGACATTTGTATCTCTGAAAACTATTTTCTGAAAATCTGATATTTCAAAACTTCCTTTCCGAAAACTGATATCAGAGTATCTGTAGAAAACCTGACGCATGGAGGCTTTACGTATCGCCGTCCCCCCATACACCCTAGAGTCAGATATGTAAACCCATGACATTGGGGCGTTAAGTATCGCCGTCCCCCAAAGCATGCCATACCTGCCCTGAAACTGGTGGACTTAGGGAGTTGCGTATCGCCGTCCCCCAAGCCATAAACTGGAACTGGGGGTGCGGATCTATGCTACCACCCAAGTTCAAACTAGAGATCAGGTACACGATCCTATGTCGCCATCTTGTCTCAGAAGCTAGGATCTAAGGGCGTTATGTATCGCCATCCCCTTAGTCCTCTACATGTGCACAAGTCTCTATTCGTCAATTCCATCTCACTATCTCAATTTACATACTGGGGTGAGGTTTTATCTCATGCCCCGAAAACCATAAAACCATATAAGGTATCTCACAACTGAAAGAAAATATTTTCTGAAATATATTATCTTTCAAAACATTTGAAACTTTTCTTTGAAACATTTGAAATCTTTGAAAATATTCTTATCTCTTGTTTGACTGCTGAAAATCTTAACACACATACACATGCACATGCAAATATGCATTTCTCATGCTATTTTCTACTCTAACCATGATCTCTTATAATATCATACATGTACATACATTAAGTCATGTATATCTATAACACACTGAGTTATTCATATACATGCATTTCTCTAAGCTTACATAAAACCTATCCTCACATTTCATATACTTATCTATCATGCTTAAACTCAACACACACATGTTACTAAGATTATATTAATCCTCTTTGGCATACTGAATTCATTCTCAAAACTAATACACATATACAGACTTACTAAATACAAGCTTACTTATTACTTCATGCAACTTACCTTATGTTTCATATACTGAAGATATCATCACTACGCTTTGCTCACACTCGGATATACTTAAATTAACATACACTAAAATACTTATAAACCTTATACTCATATACTAAACATATGCTTATACTTATTTGTGTATGTACTTGCGTTCTTATTTTGGTATTCTTCTATACACTGAACATATACAGTTTCTTTCTTACAATTGTTATTCTTATCAACTTTAATCTCATTCCTTAGGGTGTAGTTTTCTACAGCCCCCTTACCCAAGTCTCATTAAATTATTTTTATGAAATTATTCATATGCTCTAATCTAAATATACATACTGGTTTATACCTAAATGTATCTCTATACTTCTATATGCCCATACTTATCTTTTGCTCATCCGCTTGCTTATAATTACTTGTTCTTATTATATGTGTATATAATTACGACTGCTTTTTCTTCAATGTTCATCTTTATATATATACATGTTTCATGCATATAACTATATATAACTTTATTATATTACCAATTTTGAACAACGTTAAATTTCTTAAGTATTCGAAGCATGAGTTACTTACCTGATTCCGCGGACACTCCGAACCTGGACTCGATCTGTCAAAATAAATCACAATATATGTCAAAATCGCTATTTACGGAACTTCTACCCATCTATAATAAACTACTGACGTTCTCAGAATACTCAAATTCTCACCGGCTCTACCGTTAAGCTTCATTACTCTAATATGTCTTTCTATACTATTCTGAACTAACTAGATACCTGAGATTCTCATTTTACGCGTTTGCGCAAAATTTGCGGAAAATTTTCGGAAACGCTACGGAAGGGTCTCGAACCCTCCGAACTATTCAGAATTACCTAATTACCCTCACAACATCATATTATATCTTAACCGTGGCTACGGTCATCTATACTTAGTCGCGCGAGAAACTCTGTTTTACAAGAAACTCACTAATTCTACCGGATCGATCATATCCCATCCGATTCTCCCCGAATTCTACCACATTTATCATTTTAACATATTAAATCATATTCAATTCATTTCATGCTAATTCGTTACACTACGGAACTACTGAAACATCCGAATATAAATCGTTACACTTTAAAATAAAAATTTCTAAACGGAGAGTCGTACCGAAATTCCAAGGTCATATTCGAACTCCCAACGGCCATACGAACGCGCTGGTGCGATCAGAATTTGATCAGAGCTACTGTTCATCATGGGTCACTATTCATCCGACTCCGCATACTCGTATGTAGGGGTTGGTGCTCACAGCGCCAATTCCCGGTTGTATTTCCTTGTAAATACTTCTGTAAAACAATATTATTATGAATAATATATGCAGTTTCTTTAATATAATGAATCTTGTAAAATGGTAAAGACGTAATGACCCTAGAATGATTAGTCATGATACAGTTGCAAAAGCGTCGCAATGGACATTGACAAGTATCATGACGTTGTCATTCTCAGACTGTTCCTGGTCAAGGTTTACACTGCTTGGTCAGTATAGTAAACCCGTTGAGACCGGTACAAGTCGTATACTGGAATATTTGATTCCAATGGTTTCTCAATGAACCATAAGTCTTGGAGACTGGTATAGACCTGTAGGTGTTTATAACGGATAAACACTGAATGACTCACCGAAGATTCTTAATGGATGGTACACCAACGTCAATAAGAATCTTCTTGGGTTGAGTAGCACTTGTGATTCTTAAACTTGAGATGCCATTGTGGGCACATGAGACATCCTCTACACTTAGATGACAGTCACGTCACCGATCTATTTAGATCAGACCTCCGCCTGTTCGTTGGGTGTAGATAGATCCTCAGTGTGTCCTATGTGTGTCAAGATAGGATCCGTCAGTTCTGTGTAATAGAGCATAGGTAGTCCATATAATTAGCAATCAGACAAATCCATGGGCCCGTGGTAAAGTTTAGAAGCTAGTTCTAAACATTATTGTGAGATTGCTAATAGAATAGTCGACTAGATAATCCCCATAGAGATTTGACGTTAATATCTATATCTCTGGGATAAATCCGGATACCTGTGACGGAGGAATTAAACATTTTCCATGACCTCAACCTGTATGATTCAGCCAGATTATCCGTGATCGTCATAATTTATGGGTGGATAAATTATGGACACGAAATTTGATTTCGTGACGGATATGCCTGAATCTAGAGAGTCTCAATAATGAAATAAACTCGTAGAGCACTAGAGCAACATTAATAAACAATATTGATTGTTTATAAAGTCGTTTAAAGGTTAAACGCAAAATACATGTGTAGGGACCCGATAATCATTTCTTAATTGTTGTGTATTTACATTTAATACTTGATTATTTTAAATACACATTAATTAAATGTCAATTGAGATATTTGACTAATATCATAAATGAATATATGTATTTAATATTAATGTAAATATAATACATATATTTGAGATATTTGTATTTAATTAATTAATTAATTATTTAATTGTTAAATGATTAATATAATTAAAATATAAATATCTTATATTTAGATATTTGTTTTGTAATGATTAAAGTTGCATTTATTAAAGTAGATAAATATCTTTAAAGCAAATTTAGATATTTAATTTACTTTAACCAATGAATTGAAATGAAATTGAAATGAAAAATTTGGTATATACTAGACACCAATTTCGGCCAAGGCTTGTTTTTGTCTAAGTATATATTGTTTTCATTTGCTTTTCATTTAACTTAACCTAATACACTTTTACAAAAGAGAGACACCATTGAAGAAGCCAAAAGAAAGCTTGAGAAAGAAAGTAAAACATCAAAAAGCTTGGATTTTTAGTAAGTTTCTTGAACTTGCTATTAGTAAGGAATTTATTCCTTTTGTTCTAGGCTTTAATATGTGATATTCTTAGGATGTTCATTTCTTTATTTATTGTGGTTTTTGTTGATGGTTGTTTGATGAAAGTGTTGAGCATGTGTAATGAAGGAAGTGTGTAACTATTGTAGTTATAACCATTCTTTTAAGGTTTATGAAACCAAGTTGCTATTCTAGAGTTGTTGACCCACTCTTAAATGACCTAGATTTGATCTTGAGTTGTTTCATTGTGTTGAGGCTTGAATTGGATGCAAGATTGATGATTGAAATAATTGATTGGTGTATTTAGTCTAATTTGACCAATTTGTTGAAATTGAGAAATTAGGGTTTATAACCAATTCCAAATTTGGGGCTTTTGAGATATGTTGTGTATTTGTATGTGTATATGATACATATAAAGTTTCATGTTCATTGGATTACATCTTGATGTGTTTGATGCATGAAATCACAAAATGCACATTCCCCCCCCCCCCATTTGGTGTTCCCGGCTTTGATAAGGAATTTGGGATTTTGTGGCTTTTGGTGTTTTGATGTTTTGAACATGCAAAGTTCATCTTAGAAATGATTTAGAATCATTCAAAATTGATTGGATCAATTTCGGACTAAAATGGACAAAATACCATATAAGGGTAATTTGGTAATTTCACTTGAATATGATTCATTTGAAATTTTATTTCATAATTTGATTATTGGAATATAAATAAATATGTTTATTTAATTAATCCGAGAAAAATTTTTGAAATCGAAAATATGATTTTCGCCGCTTCCGCTGCGTTACCGGATTCCGCCCGTAATAAAACCCCTTCAAAATGGTATCAGAGCGAGTCTGATTCTAGGCCGTTTAAAATGATTGGCTTTATTTTAATCGTCTTTTCTTGACTTTATGCATGCTTATTAGAAACTGAATCGGTTAGATTTAGGGTGTATGACACTTAGCGGAAAATCCCTGATAATAAGGTTTTAATGTAACTATGTATTTGATGCATGTTTTATGTGTCCGTCTCGTCAATATGGTTTATGAAATCTCTTTGTGACTACATCCGAGACCGTGCCTCTGTTGTGAGGGTGTAGCCGATAAAGATTTATTTATACCGAACGTATATCAGATACTAGGTAAATTCAAGTAAAAGCGGAATTCTGAACGTGCCCTAGCTGTCAGGATTACGTGAGTAACTTGAGTTATCATTGACGAGTTTAACCTTGGTACGTCTCCTTGTGGGCCTGCCTCCGCAGCGACAACGAGAAACGGCCAGGACCGGGTGTTTAGGAGTCACTGTTCAGTGATTGACAAGTGAGTTGTCTACCTGATGAATATACGTAGTCGTGACCGTGCCTCTGCTGTGAGCTGAAATATATTCATTGGGTCCACTTTTCACTATTTATATTTAATTTAATTATTGAATATTTGTATTCTGTGTTGGGATTACAGTAATGCATGATTTAGTGGGAGGGGCATATTAGATTAAAAATCCATGATCTAGTTTATGCTTTTGATATTATATGAAACTGTTTTTATTCTGCTAACCGTTTTTCGTGATCTATATGATAGATTTGCGATGGCGGGTCAATCCACAAACCAGTTTGCGCGTATGCTTGATGCGAACAAACTGAAAGGCGTTGAGAACTTTACGGACTGGGAAATGAACTTGAGGATTGTCCTCGATTCCGAGAAGTTGGGATATGTGCTTGAGGGCCCTTTGCCCCTTGCAGTGGGTGAGGAGGCTTCGGAAGAGGAACGCCGAGTTTTTGAAACTTGGAAGGATGATGACTTAAGGGTTAAATCATACATCTAGTTCGCTCTCTCCGAAACTCAAACAACAATACTATGGTATGATTGATTCCTACAGTATGATGACGCGATTAAGACAATCGTTCGAGAACCAAGAACAAGTGATTGTTCATAAAGTCGCCATGGAACTGTTCCATGCGCGTCTGGATGAGGGGCAAAGTGTTAGCCCATATGTTCTTCAAATGATCGATTTGATCGATCAATTGAGGCAACATAATCTCATCCTGAATGACATTCTCGGGAGGAGTGTCATTCTAGGTTCTCTACCAGCTTCATTCCGATAGTTTGTGATGTACTTCAACATGCACGGGACTGTCTGCACCTACCATGAGCTGCATAGGATGTTGCTCACGGCAGAGGATGACCTCAAGAAGGGCTTACCGACTCGCCCTCCGAGATCTACTTCTCTTTCAGCTTCTTCCCAATGAATGTCCAAGGGAAAGAACAAGAAAGGGAAGAAGAAGAATAAGGCAGTTGGTCCTCAACAGCAGCCAAAAATAGCAAAGCCCAAGAGGGCTTCTGAAGACAAATGCCATCACTGCGGCAAGGTCGGGCACTGGAAGAGGAACTGTCCAGATTACATTGCCCAGATCAGGAGGGAGAGAGCATCGACATCAGGTACTTTTATTTTTCCAGTTATTGATATATCTTTGGCTTGTGAAGCCGTTACATCCAACTGGATTTTAGATTCTGCTTGTCCCATTCACATTTGCAATACGTTGCAGGTGCTGAAGGAAAGTAGGAGGCTGAAGCCTGGAGTGATGCATTTGCGATTCGGGAGTGGAGACTCACTGGATGCAGTTGCAGTGGGAGTATCCGAGATCTCATTGCCGAATGAGACACTTTTATTAAATGAATGCTATTTTGTGCCAGGATGTGTGGCTAATATTATATCCCTTTTTGTATTAGATACAGAAGGCTTTTGTATTAATATTAAGAATAGTTCTTTGTATTTATATGAAAAAAATAATATTCAGATCCTTTGTTGTCCAAATATGCATGGTCATTATACACTGCAAACATCAAAAGATATATTAAGTTCTGGAATTAATAAACGTAGATTACCTGAAATTAATAATACTGAACTATGGCATATGCGGCTAGGTCATATTGGGGCTAAACGCCTTAATCAAATGGTTAGGAATGGTTTGATACCAGATCTCACCATTGAATCCTATCCAACCTGTGAATCATGTATTCAGGGTAAAATGACCAAAGCCCCATTTTCTGGTGTTGGACACCGAGCCACAAACTTACTGGAACTCGTACATTCTGATGTATGTGGTCCACTAAGTCAAACTGCTCACAGTGGTTATTCATACTTCGTTACCTTTACCGATGATTTATCACGGTACGGTTATGTCTATTTGATGCGACATAAATCAGAAACCTTTGAAAAGTTCAAAGAATTCCGAAATGAAGTAGAAAAACAAACTGGGAAATATATTAAATGCCTTCGATCTGATCGAGGTGGCGAATATATGAGTGGTGAGTTCATTGATTATATGAAGGAGAATGGGATTCTCGCTCAATGCACTCCTCCAGGTACCCCACAACACAATGGAGTATCTGAGAGGAGAAATCGGACTTTATTGGATATGGTCCGATCAATGTTGAGTTTCACAGATTTGCCCTATTATTTATGGGGCTACTCTCTCTTAACCGCCGCACATCTTTTGAATAAGACTTCAAAAGCTGTTCCTACGACACCGTATGAGATATGGTTCTGTAGGAGACCAATCTTAATTATATTAAGGTTTGGGGTTGTCCTGCCTATATCGGTGACTCAGCAAAGTAAGCTTTCGCCTCGAGGGCAAAAGTTTAGGTTTGTTGGATATCCTCGAATACGAGGGGATATCTTCTATGATACCGAGCATCGAAATGCATTCGTAGCTCGCTTCGCAAAATTTCTAGAAGTAGATTTTTGTCAGAAGTGGTGATCATAGACAGGTTATGTTTGACGAAGTACAACCTGAAAACAACGAACCAACGGAGGAACCTGAAGTTCAAGTAGATGAAGGACCTTCAACACACACACTCCGTAGGTCGCAAAGGGTATCTAGACCTCCTGAACGCTTGTATTTGATACAAGAAAAGAGTCTGGATGTTCTCTTAATAGAAGAGACAGATCCTTTCACCTATAGAGAATCGATGATGGACATGGACTCCGTGAAATTGCAAAGTGCCATGAAATCCGAGATAGACTCAATGCATGAGAATCAAGTTTGAGACTTGGTTCCGCTTCCAGAGGGAATTGTTCCTATCGGCTGTAAATGGGTTTACAAGAGGAAGCGAGGGCCTGACGGTAAGGTTGAAACTTACAAGGCCCGACTGGTAGCAAAAGGTTACACGCAGCGACCTGGTGTCGACTACGATGAGACTTTTTCACCAGTTGCAATGCTTAAGTCTATTCGGATTTTTACTTTTATAGCTGCGTATCATGACTACGAGATTTGGCAAATGGATGTCAAAACGCTTTTCTAAATGGATTTCTTGATGAAGAAATCTATATGGAACAGTCGGAAGGTTTTGCGTCCAGCGAAAACTCGGGCATGGTATGTAGCTTAAGAAGTCCATTTATGGACTCAAACAAGCTTCACGAAGTTGGAATCTTCGATTCGACGAGATTATTAGATCGTATGGTTTTCTCAAGAATTCAGAAGAATCCTGTGTGTATCAGAAGGCCAGTGGGAGCATGGTCGTATTTTTAGTCCTATATGTTGATGACATCCTAATCATTGGGAATGATTTAGGTATGTTACAAAGCGTTAAAGCGTACCTCTGTAAGAATTTCTCCATGAAGGACCTGGGAGAAGCTTCCTATGTTTTAGGGATAAAACTCTATAGAGATAGACAAAGGAAGCTGATTGGGTTATCCCAATCAACGTACATAGATAAGATCTTAGAACGGTATAATTTTGGTAACTGTAAGACAGCAAACATACCGTTCAGACATGGGATTCATCTTTCAAAGAAGATGAGTCTGCAAACAGAAGATGAGAAGATTAGAATGTGTAGCCAACCTTATGCTTCGTGTTTGGGCAGCATAATGTATGCCATGTTATGTACTAGGCCTGATATCAGTTTTGCTGTTATCGTAACTAGCAGATATCAGTCCAACCCAGGTAATGACCATTGGATGGCCATTAAACATATCCTCAAGTATCTTAAAGGTACTAAGGATAAGTTAATTTTATGGAGGAAACGAACTGCAAGTTAATGGGTATACAGACTCCGATTTCCAATCGGATCCCGATGATAGAAAGTCTACATCTGGATTTGTCTTTACCCTTAACGGAGGCGCAGTTTGTTGGAAGAGTTCCAAGCAGGGATCTACAGCTGATTCCACCACTGAGGCGGAATATTGCAGCTTCTGAAGCCGCAAAAGAGGCTGTGTGGATAAAGAATTTTGTCACAGAATTGGGAGTTGTCCCAAGTATCATGAATGCGATTCCGTTATACTGGATAATACTGGAGCCATTGCGCAAGCAAAGGAACCAAGGGCGCATCAGAAGTCGAAGCATGTGGAACGCAAGTACCACATCATTCGAGAGATTATGTCACGAGGGGATATTGTCGTGTGCAAGGTACCGAGTGAAGACAATGTAGCAGACCCGCTGACGAAGGCCATACCTCCGAAGTTGTTTGATAAACACGTGGAGTCGATGGGTATTAGATACAATCGTTATTGGCACTAGAGCAAGTGGGAGTTTTTGGAGGGGTTGGTGCTCACAGCGCCAATTCCCGGTTGTATTTCCTTGTAAATACTTATGTAAAACAATATTATTATGAATAATATATGCAGTTTCTTTAATATAATGAATCTTATAATATGGTAAAGACGAAATGACCCTAGAATGATTAGTCATGATACAGTTGCAAAAGCGTCGCAACGGACATTGACAAGTATCATGACGTTGTCATTCTCAAACTGTTCCTGGTCAAGGTTTACACTGCTTGGTCAGTATAGTAAACCCGTTGAGACCGGTACAAGTCGTATACTGGAATATATGATTCCAATGGTTTCTCAATGAACCATAAGTCTGGGAGACTGGTATAGACCTGTAGGTGTTTATAACGGATAAACACTGAACGACTCACCGAAGATTCTTAATGGATGGTAACACCAACGTCAATAAGAATCTTCTTGGGTTGAGTAGCACTTGTGATTCTTAGACTTGAGATGCCATTGTGGGGCACATGAGACATCCTCTACACTTAGATGACAGTCACGTCACCGATCTATTTAGATCAGACCTCCGCCTGTTCGTTGGGTGTAGATAGATCCTCAGTGTGTCCAATGTGTGTCAAGATAGGATCCGTCAGTTCTGTGTAACAGAGATAGGTAGTCCATATAATTAGCAATCAGACAAATCCATGGGCCCGTGGTAAAGTTTAGAAGCTAGTTCTAAACATTCTTGTGAGATTGCTAATAGAATAGTCGACTGGATAATCCCCATAGAGATTTGAAGTTAATATCTATATCTCTGGGATAAATCCGGATACCTGTGATGGAGGAATTAAACATTTGCCATGACCTCGACCTGTATGATTCAGCCAGATTATCCGTGATCGTCATAATTTATGGGTGGATAAATTATGGACACGAAATTTGATTTCGTGACGGATATGCCTGAATCTAGAGAGTCTCAATAATGAAATAAACTCGTAGAGCACTAGAGCAACATAAATAAACAATATTGATTGTTTATAAAGTCGTTTAAAGGTTAAACGCAAAATACATGTGTAGGGACCCGGTAGTCATTTATTTAATTGTTGTGTATTTACATTTAATACTTGATTATTTTAAATACACATTAATTAAATGTCAAATTGAGATATTTGACTAATATCATAAATGAATATATGTATTTAATATTTAATGTAAATATAATACATATATTTGAGATATTTGTATTTAATTAATTAATTAATTATTTAATTGTTAAATGATTAATATAATTAAAATATAAATATCTTATATTTAGATATTTGTTTTGTAATGATTAAAGTTGCATTTATTAAAGTAGATAAATATCTTTAAAGCAAATTTAGATATTTAATTTACTTTAACCAAATGAATTTGAAATGAAATTGAAATGAAAAATTTGGTATATACTAGACACCAATTTCGGCCAAGGCTTGTTTTTGTCTAAGTATATATTGTTTTCATTTGCTTTTCATTTAACTTAACCTAATACACTTTTACAAAAGAGAGACACCATTGAAGAAGCCAAAAGAAAGCTTGAGAAAGAAAGTAAAACATCAAAAAGCTTGGATTTTTAGTAAGTTTCTTGAACTTGCTATTAGTAAGGAATTTATTCCTTTTGTTCTAGGCTTTAATATGTGATATTCTTAGGATGTTCCTTTCTTTATTTCTTGTGGTTTTTGTTGATGGTTGTTTTGATGAAAGTGTTGAGCATGTGTAATGAAGGAAGTGTGTAACTATTGTAGTTATAACCATTCTTTTAAGGTTTATGAAACCAAGTTGCTATTCTAGAGTTGTTGACCCACTCTTAAATGACCTAGATTTGATCTTGAGTTGTGTCATTGTGTTGAGGCTTGAATTGGATGCAAGATTGATGATTGAAATAATTGATTTGGTGTATTTAGTCTAATTTGACCAATTTGTTGAAATTGAGAAATTATGGTTTATAACCAATTCCAAATTTGGGGCTTTTGAGATATGTTGTGTATTTGTATGTGTATATGATACATATAAAGTTTCATGTTCATTGGATTACATCTTGATGTGTTTTGATGCATGAAATCACAAAATGCACATCCCCCCCCCCCCCCCCCCCATTTGGTGCTCACGGCTTTGATAAGGAATTTGGGGATTTTGTGGCTTTTGGTGTTTTGATATTTTGAACATGCAAAGTTCATCTTAGAAATGATTTAGAATCATTCAAAATGATTGGATCAATTTCGGACTAAAATGGACAAAATACCATATAAGGGTAATTTGGTAATTTCACTTGAATATGATTCATTTGAAATTTTATTTCATAATTTGATTATTGGAATATTAAATAAATATGTTTATTTAATTAATCCGAGAAAAAGTTTTGAAATCCGAAAATACGATTTTCACCGCTTCCGCTGCGTTATCGGATTCCGCCCGTAATAAACCCCTTCATTGTAGTACTCTCCGAGGGCTTCGATATGGTAGGTGGCTTGGGCCGTGGTTCGAAGCGACGTGCCTAAAATATGAAACCCATTCGCGCGATTATTTTCCCCTCTCCAGCGCTGATTCCGGCGATCCCCTGCGGCGGCGCCGGCCCCCAGCAGGACGCGTCGAGCGTCGGTGGTCCGCCGATGAGCTGGTGGCCGGAAGTCGCCGGCATGACTTCTCTTTCTTTTTCTCTCTCCAGCACCGATTTTCTTCTCCCTCTGCGTTTTTCTATTTCTTATATAAAATATCTACACCCATTAAATTACCAAAATGCCCTCACTTATAAGGACATTCTCAGAAATAATCAATTTTAAGGCCCTTCTGGCACAATTTTCGGAAAAAGTTCAACGTGAAAGTTGTTCGTCTCTGAAAAATGAGTCTGATGGTTCAGGAACCAACTCGATCGGAGTTCGTTTGCAAATTCTATGACCAAAATTATAAACCTTACGCGTATAACAAGTATCGCGTAACTGATTCCTTGAGGCGACACGTCTTCTGATGCGACAACTATTGACTTTATATTATTCTAATCCATATATCATCACTTGAACTCTTATTCCTCATTATCATCCTGTTCCGAGACCATAACTTCGGTCTAAGAACCTTCAAGAACTGTTCCGAAAATCTGGGATGTTACAACCCCAAATTTGGAAGTGGTCTTAAACCCTAATTTTTCGATTTCTTCAAATTGGACAAATTAGACCAAATTAACAAAATCCAATACTTAAATCTTTTTTCTTCAACACCAATCAAGCCTCACCACAATGAAACAACTATAGAACAATTCTAGGTCATTTAAGAGTGGGTAAATAACTCTAGAATGGCAACAAGGTTCTAAAACCATGAAAAGAATGCTAACTAGCTTATCAGCAATATCCTATCAATTTTATACATGCTCAAGCCCTTTATCAAACTTTCATCCATCAAAAATACAAAGAATAGAGAATAGAAAAACTCAAGAACATCATAAGATGATGCCCACAACAAGAGGAACATTTTTCTCTCTAATGGAAGATTGGAAATACATACTTAAATCTAAGCTTTTTCTTTGTTTTTCTTTTCTTTGTCTCAAGCTTCTTTCTTTCTTTAATGGAGTTTTTTTGTAAAGGTTGAAGATGATTAAACCTAAAATCAAAAAATAAACAATATATACCAAAAAATATAGCCTTGAACGAATTTTAGGCATATAAAATATCAAGATATTTTTTTTTTTTTTTTTCATTTAAAGTATTTATCAACTTGTTACTTTAATCATCAAACATTTAATGAATTAAAGTAAGTCAACAAAAGCATCTTAGGCATTTAACAAAATATCATAACCTTAAATATTAAAATTTTTAATTAATTTAATTATTTAATAATTAAATAATTATTTAAATACAAATACATATTAAATATATGTATTATATTTACATTAAATATTAAATATATATATTAATATGATATTAGTCAAATATCTCAATTTAACAATTAATTAATGTTTATTTGAATTAATCTAACATTAAATGCAAATACACAAAAATTAAGGAAATGACTATTGGGTCCTTACACATGTATTTTGCGTTTAACCTTTAAACGACTTTATAAATAATAAATATTATTTATTAATGTTGCCCTAGTGCTCTACGAGTATGTTTCATTAGTGAGACTCTCTAGATTCAGGCATATCTGTAACATTCCAGATTTTCGGCATTGTTCTAGAAGATTCCCGGACGGATGTTTTAGTCTCAGAGCATGATGATGAAGAAGAATAAGAGTTTAAGTGATGTTATATGAGTTGGAATATTATATTATGAATAATCGTCGCGTTGGAAAACGTTTGGGATTACAAGTCAGATGTGCGATTTTCGTAAAAAGCGTAAAATTTGCGGTTTTGGTCACAAAAAGAGAAAACGAACTTCGATCGAGCCGATATTTAGACCATCGGACTCATTTTTCCGATACGAACAACTTTCATGTTGAACACTTTTCAAGAATCGCATCAGAAGAGCTCCACAATTGCGATATTTTAGAAGGTTCCGGAATAGGGGCTCATCAGTAAATTCCCAGGGACTAAATTGATATTTTCCCGCCTAGTATATAAAGCCTTGAGGTTTTCATAAATTGCAAATAAGGCAAACCCAACCCAAAACACCCACACGCCCCCCCCCCCCCCCCCACGCCATTTTGCGTTTGGAAGTTCGTTGGTTCCGCCGGCGGCCTGCCGGCCGGCGCGACCGGCCAGAATGGATTGCCCGGCCACTGTGTGTCCAGTGGTGGCCGGCGGCGACACAAAGACGTCGGAAATGGTGAGTTTTGGAGAGAAAGAGGCTCGCCCATGGGTATCCCGGCTCGTCTGTTCATTTCAAAGCCCAAGCCACCTACCAAATCGAAGCCCTCGACGAGTACTACGAGTGTGCAGATTC
>SKCR01023087.1:0-20162 GCA_019454045.1 Zanthoxylum bungeanum | reverse complement strand
AAATTGAAATTTATATTTGTTGCATTTGGTATATGCAATTTCGGCCAAGGCATATTTTTGCCCTAATATAAATTGTTTTCATTTTCATTTCATTTAGTTAACCTAATACACATTTCACAAAAAGAAATCTCCATTGAAGAAACTTAAAGGAAGCTTGAGAAAGAAAGAAAGATCAAAGAAAGTTTGATTTTAGTAAGTTTTTTCCAGCTTACTATTAGTAAGGAAATTGTTCCTTAGGATCTAGGCTTCAATATATGATATCCTTAGGTTATTTCTTTCTTTGTTCTTTGAGGTTTTTGTTGATGGAAGTTTTGGTGAAGGTGTAAAGCATGTATGATGAAGGAAGTGAATGACTATTGTAGTGATAAACTTTCTTTCAAGGTTTTAGAAACCATGTTGCTAATCTAGAGTTGTTGACCCACTCTTAAATGACCTAGATTTGATCTTGAGTTGTTTCATTGTGTTGAGACTTGGATTGGATGGAAGAATGATGATTGAAACAATTGATTTAATGTATTTGGTCTAATTTGTCCAATTTGTGGAAATTGAAAAATTAGGGTTCATAACCTATTCCAAATTTGGGGATTTTCATATATGTTGAGCATTTGGGTGTGTATATGATGCACACAAAGTTTCATGTTGATTGGATTTCATTTGAATGAGTTTTGAAGCATGAAATGACCAAATGGTCAAATTTGGCACCAAATGGTGCTCACGACATTGGATGAAGAAAATGGGGATTTTGTGGCTTTTGGTGTTTTGATGTTTTGAACATGATAAGTTCATCTTAGAAATGATTTAGAATCATTCAAAATTGATTAGATCAATTTCGGACTAATTGGACAAAATACCATATAATGGTAATTTGGTAATTTCACTTGAATATGATTCATTTGAAATTTTGTTTCATAATTTGAATATTGGGTAATTGAATAAATGTGTTTATTTATTTAATCCAAGAAAAAGTTTTGAAATCTGAAAATCGGATTTTCACCGCTTCCGCTGCGTTACCGGATTCACCCCCTAAAAACCCTACAAATATAATGATATCTGGGAATTGGGGGTTGTAGACACTACACCCTAGGGAATGGGATTAGCGATAAATGGCAATGTTTGCAAGTGTGACTGAATGTTAAAATGACGAATATGAACATGTGTGTAGCAAATATGTGATTTTGACGTGATTATGTATATTCGATATTTTGAGGGAATTGGCTTAACTAGTATGTATGTTAATATATGAATACATCTTTATGTTTTTGTTGTATATGGATGCTGGCTACAGGAAAGGTTGCATGATGTTACGAATACATCATGCCGAAATTCCGTTAGAACCAGAGGCTTATGGAGATGGGTTTTCCTATCTCCTGCCGGTAGCATTCTGGCCTAGGCGGGATGCTACAGGATAATACCAAAACTAGCAGTAAATATTGTTGGCGACTTGGTCGCATAATCATTGTAATTTGTTTTGATGACGTCAACATGAGAAAGAAGACTTCGACGTGCAAACACGAAGCAATACAAAAAGTGTCGAAGCATATGTGGTGAAGAGCGAGAATGTGAAGACTAGAGCTTAATTGAAGAAATCATGTGAAGTCTTAGCTTAGTGCTCCAATTGTAAGTGAGTTTACTCAAGTGATCTAAAGCTCTTAGGAATCATACATTTTGCATCACTTGCATTTAAAATGGCTTAAAATGCTAAAAGAATCATTTGCATTTTATTTGCACCAAAATGAACTTCATGCACAAATGTATCGGTAAATGATCTTCTAAAAACTAGCAAACGGTTGAATTAAACTTCAAATGATATACAGTTAGATAGATATGTGTCTCTAGTTTGATACGGTTCAAACGTAACACAATTCTGATGCATAGAAATTTTTCTAGAGCCATTTTACTACAACATGTTCAGATGTGCGTTTTCTGCATACACGTCACATTAGAAAATTTCCATAAAATTCATCTTAATTTTTTTGGAGCTGAATTTTTTACAGAAGCTAGATCTATGTGTCTAGTTTATGTAGAAATTTACGGATCATGATTTGGAATTTTCTAGAGAAAGTTACGGCCAAAATACCAAGTGTCGTCAGTCTTGACTGGTCATGCACATACTGAAACCAGGGAGCTCCATGCCGGTCCCCATGCCGGTTTTCTCGCCGGTCTCCATGCCGGTTTCAGCTGAGAAAATCATGCTCTCTGGAACCAGGGAGCTCCTCGCCGGTATCCTCGCCGGTTTGCTCGCCGGTCCAACGGCTAGTTTTTTGAACGTTATGTTACCGTTGGAGCCCTAGACCGGCATGCCGGTTTCCTCGCCGGTCTCGCTGTGAGTTGGCTAAAGCTTTGCATTTTATTATAATAGAACCCCAACTCATTTGCTTCAAGTAAGAGACTTAGAAAACCTTCATACACATTCTCTAAAGCAAATACAAGAGTGTCTTAAACCTTCATACACTTAAACACTCATACAAGCTCACACACATCTTCATATCATTTAGTGAGCTTAGATCACTTGGGTTTGCATCTCACACAATCTTCATTATATTTGTGAGTGCCCAAGTGTGTTTTACAATTTCTTTATCAAAAACACTTGCGGTTTGTGAAATCCCATAGTTTGGGTAAGTTGTCAAGGTTGTGAGTGCACCTACGAACAAACTCAAAGTTGTAAAGGTTGTGAGTACGCCTACGAACAAAACTCAAAGTTGTAAAAGGTTTGGAGTGCACCTTTGCGGAAAACTCTTGGTTACGAGTGAGCCACGACAAAACTCGGATTTTAGTGGAAATCTTCAAGCGAGGCTTGGGGGAGTGGACGTAGGCACGTGTGGCCGAACCACTATAAATCTCGGTGTCGAATTTCTCTTTCTCTTAACTTTTACTTATTTGCAAGTTTTATTTACATTTATATTATTGAATTGAAAACTTGCATATAGGTTATTATTTACAATAGAGAAAATTAACCTAAGAGCCTATTTGGTAATAAGAGCTTAAAATCGGCAAAGATTTTATAATTCCGCATTTGTAGCGATAACCCAATTCACCCCCTCTTGGGTATAGAGAGAGTTTGTCGCTATTGCTTGTAGGTACTTTCAAATATGAGCGTTGTGAGATACCCTTCTTTCTCAGAAAAATTCCTCCGAGTTGATACAATATTTTCCTGAATCGTCCCGTAGAAGTAGTAAGTTAACCCGAGTATCAAGGACTGTTATCAAGATAAAGAAAGTAAGAAATTTAAGGACGATCGGGATACCATAGAAGTATAGAGACCATAGATTTTACGAACTCTGACCTATGCATTTCTATGAGTATTGTGTTGGGCATTGGACCCTATGCATGAACTTATGTTTGGGATGAGTTTGACAGTATTGAACAGTTAGATAATTTGAGGCTTAGGGGGATAGTATGGCTTATTCCCTGCCGGTAATATTTTTTTGATTGGGGATGTTACAACAAAAAATTTCATGGCAAGTCAACCAACCAAAATCTGCAAAAATCAAACCCATAAATAAATCCAACATAACAGAAAAAGATGGACCTGAAACGTAATCTTTGTGTGTAAGAAAAAAATTGTGTTGATTTTCTTTTGTGTTTTCATTAAAAAATCCTACACACTATTATTTTGGCATCGTTGTAGACCACCACTTTAGGACCTAGTAGATAGGAGCGAAATTTGTCAAAAGCGTACACAACTGCGAGCAACTCCTTTTCGGTGGTTGTGTAGTTGAGTTGAACTTCAAATTTCATAATTTTAGACTTTAGATGAAGCCGAACCAAATTTTTGAAATCGGGTGTTTTGCTGCCCATGTGCCCAGTTTTTTAGTTGCACAGCCCTTGAACTTCAAACCATACCTAAAAACATATTGAGGTTGAGAAAAACGAGAATGACAGAATCAGTATGTAGTGTTTGTCCGTAAGAATCGAAACAAATAACTGAGTTAAACAGAACAAAACGCTTAGACAATACTTAAAAAATTCAATTTTGATATTAAGTAAAGCTACTCCAGTAACTGCCAGTACAAAACCGACAGTGAAAAGTGTATAGATGAAATTTTGTCGAAAATTCACAAGGTATGAAATAAATTGAGCTGCACAAAGAAATATTGCACTCAGAGAGATAGTAATGAAGAATAATATCGCCATGGTTAAACAAAAAAGAATGAACCACTGAAGAAGAAAAAAACAGTGATACTGAAATTTATAGTAGTAATAAAAATATTTTTTGCAATTGAATTGTGGGAATCACGGTGCTTGGCTAGGGCATGGCCCTGTAACATCCCTGATCTGTGAGATGTTACCGGCAGGGGATAGCAGTATTAACCCCATTAGCCTCTGAGTTCTCGACTGTATTCTAAAATACTCAAATGCAATGTCATGCATGATGATCACGAGCCGACTTCTTTTTATGTAAAATACTTTCGTTTCTCATAACTTTATATTCAAAAATTCTTTTCTTTTACAAACATTTACACACTCAAAATGACTTATATTATACTGTGCACATGCAACTTTTTCTTTGACTCTAACTTGACTTTCATGCTATATGACTCAGTGTTGGTGGACTCCATCCCTGGTGACTGCATCAATATATGTCCTCCCGAGCTCGTCCTCCTGGAGTTCCTGCAAAAACAAATACTGGGTGTGGGGGTTAGATCGATGTACGATCTAAGTGAATGGACATGAATATGAAAATCATAAAATCTTTAAATCTAAAGTTTTTAGAAAAATTCATTTCATAGGAAATCTCTATTTATAAACTAAACTTTCTGAAACTGAAAACTGTTTCTTAAAATTATTGCTGAAAACTGTATCTGAGTATCTGCTGAAAACTGAAAACTGATTTTTCAAATTTATTTACTGAAAATCTAGAATCTGTGTACTGAAAATCTAAGAAAAACTGAAAACTGCTTTACGTCCAGGAAACCGACTCAACTGGACGTGTCCGAGTTTAATCACCGGGTCTCTGATACTAATGACGCCCAGGAAAACGACTCAACTGGGAGTCTCTGAAACTGGTGGTGCCCTACGCACGGGAAAATGACTCAACTGAACGTAGAGCTCTATGTCCAGGAAAATCACTCAGCTAGACATAACCACCACTAGATTCTAGGTACCTGAACCTAAGCCGTCATCCTAACTCTCTACATGTGCACATGTCATTTGTATCCGTCAATTCCACTGTATCTTAAGTTACATACTGGGGTGAGGTTTTACCTCATGCCCCGAAATCATGAAAATCATATTTTAAAATTTTACTGTCTAAAACACTGATAAAATATAACATAAAGTATATGTTTCATGTAATAAGAGTGCTAAAAGAAATCTAACGCCCTAAGGCATAAAAAGTAAATCTGTTATCAAAACTCAGAACTTAAAACTTTAATAAAACTATATAAGGAAGAAAGATCCACTCACTGATTTGGATTTTGGCTGGTATAAAATCCCTCGACGTATGAGAGTATGATTCATGCGGATAATCTATGGTTGAGAACTTGGTCAGTAAATATAATGAAATAGGTCTAACGATACGTTACTAAATTTTATATACAAGGCTCACCACATTCATAACTTGATGTAAGGTATGTACTGATACGAGACCCCAAGGGTGGTCTCTAACGCATTAGAATGGAATTAGGGGGTTTGAAACTGATTTGGTAAGGTTTTGGTCTCGCGTTGCATCATTAAGGAAAAATTATGTCATTGGTCATCGCATTGCGACGCAGGTCTCATGCGCGTCGCGACGCATTGACGCTGGATTTCCTTCTCTTTTTGCCTTGCCGGCGTCGCGACACGCAGGCATTTCCCAGGAGCAGAAATCGTCTTCACCGAATCCAGCTCTCCCCAAACTCAATCCCACACAATCTCAAACATTCCCATAGCAAAATCATTACCCCAAACATCATATAACATACAATACTACATAATTGAATTCATTAATTCATCAATACCCAACTTTAATCCATTTAATTTCCTCATAAAGATTTAAACCTCAAAACTTAATAACTTTAATCCATAAGTTTAATCTCACAATTCTTATCTTCAACCATCAACAAACTAATCATTTATACTTAGTTATCATCCAACACCTCTATTCTATCATCATCAACCACTTATAAAACTTCAAAACCCATAATTTATCCAAACTTTAAATCCACCAAATTTGGGTGTTTAGCTTAGGGATTAATTTTCTATACCTTTGTCATTAAAATAAATCTACCATCATCCCCTCATTTTATTTTACCATTATACTATCAAATTAAATATTACAAGGAGTTTGGGTAAAATGGGTTTTACTTTTCTACACTTGATTTCTTCATTCTCCATGCCTCCTTTGTGCTGAAGAGGGGGGGCGGAAAGGAGGGAGGGGAGGGAGGAGGGAGTAGGAGGAGGAGGAGGAGGAGGAGGAGGCGGAGGAGGGAGGAGGAGGAGGAGGAGGAGGAAGGGAGGGAGGGAGGAGGGGAGGGAGGAGGAGGAGGAGGAGGAGGAGGAGGAGGAGGCAGGAGGAGGAGGAGGAGGGGGAGGAGGAGGCAGGAGGAGGCGGAGGAGGAGGAGGAGGGAGGAGGAGGAGGAGGAGGAGGAGGACGGAGGAGGAGGAGGAGGAGGAGGGAGGAGGAGGAGGAGTAGGAGGAGGAGGAGGAGGGCGGAGGAGGAGGAGGAAGGAGGAGGAGAGGAGGAGGAGGAGGAGGGGGCGGATAGGAGGAGGAGGAGGAGGAGGAGGAGGAGGAGAGGAGGGAGAAGGAGGAGGAGGAGGAGGAGGAGGAGGAGAGGAGGAGGAGGAGAGGAGGGAGAAGGAGAAGAAGGCGGAGAGGAGGAGGAGGGATGGGGAGGAGGGAGGAGGCAGAGGAGACAGGGGGCGAGGCGGAGGGGAGGGGAGGAGGAGGAGGGGGACGGGAGGAGGGGAGGCGGCGGCGAAGGAGGAGGAGGGCGAGTGAAGGAGGAGGAGGAGGACGGAGGAGGAGGAGGAGGAGGAGGAGGAGGAGAAGGAGGAGGAGGAGGAGGAGGAGTGGAGGAGGAGGAGGGAGGAGGAGGAGGAAGGAGAGGAGGAGGAGGAGGAGGAGGAGGAGGAGGAGAGAGGAGAGGGGAGGAGGAGGAGAGGAGGAGGCGGAGGAGAGGAGGAGGAGGAGGAGGAGGAGGAGGAGGAGGAGGCAGGAGGGGAGGAGGAGAGGAGGAGGAGGAGGAGGCAGGAGGAGGAGGAGGAGGAGGCGGAGGAGCGAGAGGAGGCGGAGGAGGAGGGAGGAGGAGGAGGAGGAGGAGGAGGAGGAGGAGGAGGAGCGAGGCGGAGGAGGAGGAGGAGGAGGAGGAGGAGGAGGAGGAGGAGGAGGAGGAGGAGGAGGAGGAGGAGGGGAGGGAGAGGAGGAGGAGGAGAGAGGGAGGAGGAGAGGAGGAGGCGGAGGAGGAGGAGGAGGAGGAGGGAGGAGGAGAGGAGGAGGAGGAGGAGGAGGAGGAGGAGGAGGAGGAGGAGAGGAGGAGGAGGAGGAGAGGAGGCGGAGGAGGAGGAGGCGGAGAAGAAGAAGAAGGATAAGGAGAGAAGAAGGAGGAAAGAAGAAGAAGAAGAAGAAGACTAAGAAGACTAAGAAGAAGAAGAAGAAAAGAAGAAAGAAACAAGAAGTTCGAAGAATCCTGAAGAATAGAAGCATAAAAAAGAAGGGGAGGGAGAGTAAGGGGAGGTGCTCTGGCCATTCATTTTGGAGTCTTCTTAGTAGGAGGATAGTCTAGTTATTATGGCTGATGAGTATTCTTATTCTTCTCTATCAATAATAATCCTCCTCTCCTGTAACAAGCCTTTCTTTCGGCTTTCATTTTCTTCTTCTTCTTTTCCCTTTCTTTCGGCTTTCATTTTTTTCTCTTTCCATTTCATTTCTTAATCTTTTTGGAAATTTCTTCTTCTTCTTCTCCCTTTTCTTTCGGCTTCATTTTCTTTTTCTCTTCCATTTCGTTTTTTATCTTTTTGGAAATAGCAAATAGTAACCTCTTTATATAGTGGACCCATTTTATATTTAGAAAGTTGAAGAAGAGTGTAGAAACTTGGAGAAAAATTGAGATTTTTGCATTTTAGTCCGAAATCACTATTCATCTAGATTTAGACTCGCATTTTTGACTCAGTTCTGGTCCGAATTTGGAAAAATGTTTAACGCAGAAGTTGTAGGTCTCGATCTCAGCTTTCCGAAGATATAAAATTCATAAAATTCGGAGATCGTATGAAAACGTTACGCCCAATATACTATGAGCGGTCCAAAATAAATACGGTACAGTCTCTTCCCATGACTTCAAGAAATTTACCGATTGTTCCCAAAGTCATCTCGTGAACATATTCGAATCTCAACATGATTTATTTTATATTCATTTGTCCCGTACGCAATAATATCGCCATAGGTAGTAGTAAAAACTACCGATCGTTATAAATTCTCCCCCCTTAAATATGATTCATCTTCGAATCTTCTCTGGTTGTCTATCTCGCGGTTTTCAAGTTTCAAAAATAATCTTATCTTCTTTTCTTTGATCTCTGTTGAATATCAATGAATACTATTTATGTGACCTTTTAGCTGTGCTCAATATGCTTATACTCCACAATCACTACTCAGACTCTTAATAACTGGTACCTTCGATTTTCGTTAAAGGGTTCTGATATCATCGTACTTGTGCTCGGTATTTCTTTGCTTTACTAGTCCAACTTGGTCTTAATATTCTTTCTTATTTTTTTAGCTATTATCTTTCCACATATTTCTTGCAACTTTCAACAGCTTATGAACTTTTATATACCTCTTATACAACCTTCAACTGTCGTTAAGCTTTTCTTATTTTAAGTTCAAAGATTCATTATCTATAACAATTTCGGCTTCACATTAACTTGTTTCTTTGTTTCTAGACTAAGATATAATTCCGCCAAATCATCCACATCCGCTACTAGAATCATTCCAATCATGCAGTGGCTTGATTATCCTAGACTAGGGCTGATTACTTTATATAATCACTCAATCAGAACCTTTCTTATTGTTACTTACTGTATTTCCTTACCTGTATATATATCCTTCCTGCTTCTATTATATCTTAATAGTTTCACTCTCTTAAACTTTTCTTAATACTCTTTATCCTTTGCTTCATTCTATCATATCCTCAGATCTTAATTTCTCGAAATATCTACTATCATTTGACTGGCTTGAAATATTAATATGAAACCAAGCTTTATCAAAAGCCTAAATCATAAATTTCAACTGGCTGAAATCAACAGTTTCAAGTATATGTTAATCAAATCAAGATATGCAAAATCATAATCTGAAGACATAGTTAAAATTATGAAATAAATACTTCCAAAAAAAGAAAAAATATCCACTCACAATGCTATGCAATTCAGATGCGGTATGCGATATAGGTGACTTCCGAGTGTTCTGATGTCGATCTAAAGTCAAAACAACGTTAGTTTTCTTTCTTTATAACTCAGAATACTTTCATATCACATGAAAGAATATGCAACACATGGACACTTAATCTAATAGAGTGTTGGAGATATCTATGGTATCTATGAATTTTACGGGATTAGATTTGGAGTTTTACAAATGCGGTAGTGGAAACTTACATTTCACTAATCACTAGAAAATCACTGCTTGATGCCTAAAATTGAAAAATTCACTGTGATTAATTGGGATGAATCTGAATCTGAAATTTTACTGGAATGGTCCATAATGTATTTAGTTCATGTATGTTAAATGAGAAAGTTTCCAACTGAAAATGGATCAGAATCCCCAAGCAACATCAACCAAAAATTCAAGCTTAGACAAAATTACCAAAAATTCAAGCTCAGACAAAATTCCACAAAAAATTCATGGCAAGTCAACCAAAACTCAGAAAGCAAAACGAACCGACATGTTAAATCACTTAAAAGAACAAAACCCAGAAACAAAAATCCAAACTTGATGCATTTAGCTTCAACGATAATTAAAAAATGTAGGGGATTGTTTCCTCACGTGTCATGTAGCGGCATTATGTCACATTGAAGAATCTGAAATGGGCTTGAAGACTCATGATTAGAAGGTGCTGAAGGTGTGACTATTCTTTTCACTCGGCGTCGTCTTTGGCTAATAGTCGCTGGAGTGGGAGTTGCGCATATTGGCAAAGATCGAATAAGCCTAAGATTCCTCTCCCGTTCGCGACGTAGACGTTGGGATAAGGTGTGATTCGATATCACCATTAGAGATCGAAAAAAAATTGGTTTGAAAAGATTATTAGGTTTGAGAGGATTAGAAAAAATTTGGTTTGAAAGGATTATTAGGTTGTAGCGAGATTCTATAATGAAGGGTTTCTTTATCAGTAGTTGGATTATAATGAAATGATCTGAGCCGCTAATTAAGCCACATAAAGATAGCTGTTGGTTACATTATCTCTCTTATTCCTAACTATCTGTTACACTCTCTTTCCTCCCACACCATTGTGCTTTATAATATATATTATAATATAATAATAATAATAATAATAATAATAATAATAATAATAATAATAATTAAAAATTCACACTCATAAATTATCGTAAAAATTTGAAACTCATATATTCAAATTTACCTTGAATGCATAAGAACGTTAGAGATTAATTCTCGTAAAAATGAAAGTGAGAGATAATAAACTATTCAACCGAATGGTAACAATAATACAACAACGATGGCTTAAATTTTTTCATTATATATCTCAAATTTTGTTATTAAATATCTTATATATATGTTGTTGACGGATAATTTTAGTTCTAGGGGCAATCTCGGGATGAGGCTTCCGAAAACAATTCTCCTCCAACCATGAATTTGTTTGGTTATGGGGGACCAAAAGCAAATTTAGCAAAAGACGAAACAAACACAAAATCGACAAGAGGGTTTACGTGGTTCGGCGGAATGAATCCAACCTACGTCCACGGGAACAAAGTAGAGTGTTAATTTTATTATCAAACCGAGCTCGACCGACCTCTTTTCAAGGGTGGTCAAATATTACCGAGTTGTTTGCTTTTGTGGTGTTTTACAAAAGTGCTTGAGTGAGATTTTTGCTAACCAACCTATACAAATGAGACTACACTCCCTTTATATACTAAGAGAAATACAACATTATTCTCATATTTCTATGACGTCAGCCACGTGGATCTCTGGTTGATTGACGGGCTCTCTGCCCCAACTGCCTCGCCGAAAGCAAGCCTGCCATCTGACTCCCCATCAAATCACTTTGTTTTATATACTGCTACACTCAACAATTATGATGACAGTCTGTAAAGATCTCTCGTACGGTGGTACATGTCATAGGGAAAAGTCCAAACGGTCCTGATCACATGTCGAGCGTCATAAGGACATCCAAACAATGATCCGAACTAACCCAAATACTTCCGACCTGATCCAAAATATCCGAGCTTATTCTCCCGACCGAAAATGGAGAAATTTCATCTCTGCATTTGTCGTACTATTCAAATACTTCGTCACAAAAAACACCATCAACATATGTAATTATTGGAAAATGCTTAAATTAAATGTATTAACTTTCTACAAACTTGTCACAATGACTACACCATTAACATACATCGCCTGACTTTGGTGTTAACAGCCTTGGGCCCCCCTGGTCTTGGGCTCAAAAGCCTTGCTTTGGATATAAGGGCACGCGCATGTCTGGAGGATTTGGACTGGGTTGGGCTGGATTTCTTCATGGGCTTGTGGCACAAGCTAGGGGAATGATCCATACAGCACAGACATGTTTCTCCTCAACTTTGGCGAGTGAGCCATTAAATCTTCTATTGTTTCCCTTTGAATTTTATCATTGCATGCCACATGCTTGTCTTCTTTCATCGTGGATTCCTTCGGTCGAGCGTGGGACTAGCTGCATGTGGCTTCGGCCATGTGCGTTTCTTGTTGATATTAGCGTCAAAACATGCATGTTTTGCATGCAATTTGTCACATTGCTGGACTTTGTTATAATGGGCTCTCACTCATGGTTTGGGCTTGCTTTTTGGTTGGGCATGCCTGCGTGGGCTTCCTTGGTGGCAGCATGCATGTGACATGTGCCATGAGTGGGCCATCGTGTTTTAACTTAAATGGGCATCTAAGTCGTCTTCTTTTCTCTCCAATGGGCCGCTATAGCCCTTACAAAAGCATTCACTCAAGCCGATTTGTCTCTACTTGGGCCTCGGTTTGGGTTTATATTCGGTTGAGGCTCATTGAGTTGTTTGTTTCGATATAAGGAAATTTTGTTATCTTTGCTTGCCTTTACGGCTTTCTTCGCTAAGGGCTAGCGTGATCTCTTTTATTTATTTTATTAACTATTGTATGCTCGTGTTGAGCTAGGTTGATTTCCTTTTAAGAGCTTGCGTGCTCTTTTCCTTAGGGTCTGTGTGCCCATTTTAGCCATATGGGCTATGTTTATGTTATTTTGGTCGCTGGCCGCTGTTGGCTTTATAATCTGGGCCCTAAGCTTTTGTATTTATTTTACAATTTGGAATACACTACTTAACTTTTCCTTTTTGGAAAAGTTGTTGTTCATGACAGGATTACGGATTATGTTAAAAAAATATTTAGAAATTTCAAGTGAGATAAGATAACAAATGGGATGGGACGATCTAAAAAAATAATGTAATGGGACAAGACTATTTTTTTTATCTCGAATAAAAATAACGGGATGAAATTGAGATAAAAAATGAGATAAGATTGAAATTGATAAATCTCGACGTACTCTTTACCAATCATGATCCAAACATGTTAACATTAAAAAAATTCATTATCTTTCGAGACAATGTAAGAATTTAAATTTATTACTGAGTTATATAATTAATACTCATTTATATTTAAATTATTATTTAATAATTAATAATCACAATTTATAAATAATAAAAAAAAAAAAAAAACTCAAAATTCATATCTAATAAATAAATAAAAAAATGGTTCTCCTTCTTCCCTTCTTCCACTTTGGAACTCCGTGCTAAGAAACACAAGATTCACTGAATCTAAAAACAAACGCCACGTCACTCTCTCTCGTCTTCACTGAATCTTTTTTTAATGTTTTTTGCTCATTTACTTGATTCAGGCTTATTACTGAAATTATCGATAGATTTGGGTTCTGTATATACTCATTTTATTGTAACATTAGTGTCATTAAACATCAACTAACATGCAAATAACCAGATCAAACCAGAAAATCGGATCTAATATGCATAAACCCTAGAAACCTAAAACCTGATAATTTAAGAAAAACCTTTTTGAATCCAAGTCGAGATAATCTTCTGTCCTTAAGAACTTATTGGCCCCGTCACAGGTGCTTTACGGATTCGCAATTGGCCAATGTCCTCCCAGGATAACTTGGTTCCTTCTTGTCCAAAGAGCACTCTTTGACAAGTATTCGAACTGAGAAGTGTGGTGAAACTCTCTCCAAAAACAAATAAAGAAAAACAAAATGTCTCTGTCAAATTCGGATCTTTTCTGTATATTTGTTTTGGATATAAGCCTTCTTATAAGGCATGGAAGGGTGCCAATAGGGCACCCTTGGGATGGGGTGCAACCCTCCAAAGGGTTGTACCCCTCACAAGCACCCATCCAACCAAATGACAGAATTACCCTTAATGAAATATTTAGAAGAATTTCCAACAATCCCCCACAATTCTTCAAATATTCATGGAGACACTTGAGAGTTACCATGAACTAAAGCTGCATCGAAATAGGTAGCTTTCGCCTTGAACCTTTCCTAGTGAGAACAATCGGATTTACTTGGCAAACCAGTGACCATAGTCTTGAATTGTTCTGTCGTTGGTGTAAACAAGACAATTGCCAACACACAGCTTTAATTCGACCATTTTCCCGTTCTACGGTTGTGTTCATTTCGGCCCTGAACAACGGTCCGGATTCATCAAGCACTTTAGGGTAACCCGCCTTTAAAGGTTCCCATGGAAGCGGCCTCACTTCTTACTTGAAATAGGTGATCTACTATGAAGAGAGGTAATCTGTCTTTACCCCATTAGGACTCATCTCCTAATATAGTGATCATTAAAAGCCTTAGCTTATCCTAACCAATGACAGACAGCACTCAGCGTCATTATCGGAATGGGAAAGAGTACGAAACTCTTCAGTGCTTGTTTTGAATTGCACAAAGTTTCTGTTGTCCCTTTTGAACCTAGATCTTGGGATCTCCAGTCAGCTAGGTTGGGTTTCCACAGTGACAATTCTTAGATTATAGGCTTCAAGCCCATTCCCCTCGATGACTTCTCAACTTGCTCTCGAGGTAAACCTTTAGTTAGTGGATCCGCTAGGTTTTCCTTCGACTTAACATAATCGATCGTTATTATGCCACTTGAGAGCAGTTGACGTATGGTATTATGTCTCCGACGTATGTGTCGAGACTTACCATTATACATTGTATTTTGGGCTCTCCCAATTGCGATTGGCTATCACAATGTATGCTAATCGCTGGCACCGGTTTGGGCCAACTAGGAATATCCTCCAGGAAGTTTCTAAGTCATTCTGCTTCTTCCGCTGTTTTGTCTAACGCTATGAACTCTGATTCCATAGTAGACCGGGCAATACATGTTTGCCTCGAGGATTTCCATGACACGGCTGCATTACCAAGTGTGAAAACAAATCCACTCGTAGATTTGGAATCCACCGTATCAGATATCCAGTTAGCATCGCTGTATCCCTCTAGTACAGCTGGATATCTCTCGTAATATAGCCCATATTTTGAAGTTTCTCTCAGATACCTCAAAACTCTTACTATGGCTTTCCAGTGGTTATGTCCTGGATTGCTCGTATATCTGCTAAGCCGGTTCACAGCTTGAGCGATATCAGGTCGTGTGCAATTCGTGAGATACATCAGACTTCGATGATTCTCGAATACTCTAATTGCGATACGCTTGAGCCAATATTTGATAGATGAAGATTTGGGTCTACTGGGGTTCTAGCACATTTAGATCCCTTTGATATATTTATCAAGTATCTTCTCAATATAATGAGTCTGAGATAATATATATCCGTCTGATGTCCTGAAAATCTTAATTTCTAGGATCACATCAGCTATTCCCATATCTTTCATATCAAATCTGCTGGATAACAGGTTTTTGGTAGACTTAATCATTTCATGATTACTACCAATTATCAGCCTATCGTCTACATAGAGACACACAATGACATATCCCTTTTGAGTTGATTTAGTGTACACACATTTATCACACTCATTGGTTTTGAACCCATTTGACAACATTTCTTTGTCAAATTTCTCATGCTATTGTTTAGGTGCTTGTTTTAATCCGTACAAGGATTTAACAAGTTTGCACACCTTCTGTTCTTGTCCAGGAACACTAAACCCTTCTGGTTGTTCCATGTAAATCTCTTATTCCAATTCACGATTCAAGAATGCCGTCTTTACATCCATTTGATGTATTTCAAGACCAAATATAGCTGCTATGGCTATGAGCATTCTTATCGATGTGATACGAGTCACTGGTGAATAGTGTCAAAGTAATCAAGGCCTTCCTTTTGTCTATAACCTTTTATGACAAGTCTAGCCTTGTACTTATCTATTGATCCATCCGTTTTCATCTTCCTTTTGAATATCCATTTGTAGCCCAGCGGCTTACAACCTGGTGGAAGATCAACCAACTCCCAAGTATGGTTCTGTAGGATTGAATCAATCTCACTGTTTATCGCCTCTTTCCAAAGAGGTGCCTCAGGAGAAGACATGGCTTCTTTATAGCTTTGAGGCTCATTTTCTAACAGGTATGTCAGAAAATCGGGACCAAACGACTTAGACGTTCTAGCTCTTTTGCTACGTCTAGGCTCGATTGTCTCAGTATTAACACGTTTATCTAATTCTAGGTCAGCCTGATCACTATCCTTAACAGCGACAATTGTCCTTTTGAGAGACTCTGTGCGCTGTCTTTCCTTACAAGGAAACGTCTCTTCAAAAAATGTCGCATTCCTTGACTCAATTATCATTTCCGGATTGATGTCAGGAATCTCCGACTTGTGTACCAAGAATCGATATGCACTACTGTTGCGAGCATATCCAATGAATATACAATCAACAGTTTTGGGTCCTATTCTAACTTTCTTAGGTTTAGGAACCATTACTTTGGCAAGACACCCCCACACTTTGAGGTATTTGTAGGAAGGTACGAAACCTTTCCACAATTCATATGGTGTCTTGTCTAGTCTTCTGTGAGGAAGCTTGTTCAGAACGTAGTTCGCGGAAAGTAAGGCTTCCCCCCACAAGTTATGGGGTAGACCCGAACTTGTCAACATGGCGTTCATCATTTCCTTCAACGTTCGATTTTTGCGCTCCGCAATTCCGTTCTGTTGAGGAGAATAAGGAACAGTGGTTTCGTGAATAATTCCGTGCACAGAACAATATTCACCGAATGGTGAAACATATTCACCGCCTCTATCACTCATGATTCTTTTGATTTTCTTGCCAAGTTGGTTTTCAACTACGAAGCTCTCAATTGCTTCAGCTTTGCTTCTCAACAAGTACACATAACAGAATCTTGTGCTGTCATCGATAAAAGTGACAAAGTACTTTTTACCGCCTCTTGTTTGCACAATATTCATGTCACATACATCAGTATGTACAAGTTCTAGCGGTTCAGAACTGCGTTCTATAGAATGAAATGATGTTCTATGCATTTTTGCTTCAACACATGCTTCACACTTATGTTGGCTATCAATTGCAAATTTAGGTATAAGGTCCATGTTAATTAATTTACGCATGGTATCATAATTAACATGTCCTAACCTCCCATGCCATACATTTTGTGACACAATAATATAAGCAGACGAACTAGCTTTATTAATAGCACGATTAACAGTCATTACATTTAGCTTGAAAAGGCCCTCAGTTAGGTATCATTTTCCTACATACATATCATTTTTAGTCAATACAAACTTGTCAGAAACAAATACAAGCTTAAAACCAGCCTTACTAAGAAGAGAGCCCGAGACCAAGTTCTTCCGAATATCTGGAACGTGCAGTACATTCTTCAATGTTAGCTCCTTTCCGGATGTCATCTTCAGAACCACTGTGCCTTGTCCAACCACCTGAGAGGTAGACGAGTTTCCCATTGTCAGATGATCGCCGCCATCGACCTTCTGGTACATGGAAAACATTTTACTGTCTGCACAGATATGACGAGTAGCCCCAGTGTCTACCCACCATTCTCTCGGATTCCCAACTATGTTGGCTTCGGTTACCACTGCTGATAGTTCCATCTCTGAGATATCATCAGTCAGCTGCTCACCTTCAGTGACATGGGCCTCATTTTTCTTTTTCTTGCCCTTGTCCTGAGACTTCTTGTTCCTGCAGTCCTTTGACATATGACCGCTCTTTCCACAGTTGTAGCATTTTCCCTTGAACTTCTTGTTCCCAGAGAGTCAGCTCCACTGTTCTTCTCTTTTTGCTACCCTTTACACCTTCAATGATGTTGGCCTTAGACTCCAGAGTCTTGTAGCTGGCCTTCTCGGACATCCTGTTGTCCTCCTCGATTCTCAATCGAACACTGAGGTCTTCAAGGCTCATCTGCTTCTTTTTGTGTTTCAGATAGCTCCTGAAGTCCTTCCATGATGGAGGCAACTTTTCAATTATAGCGGCAACTTGAAACATCTCACAGAGTTTCATTCCCTCATCCAGTATTTCATGAATGATCAATTGCAGTTCACCCAACTGAGACATCACCGTCCTTGAATCTACCATCTTGTAGTCCAGGAACCTACCCACGACAAATTTCTTTTGTCCGGCATCTTCGATTTTGTACTTCTTCTCGAGAGATTCCCATAGAACCTTCGCAGAAGTCATGCCTTGGTACACATTGTACAGGGTATTGTCAAGACCACCAAAAGGTAGTTCTTGCATAAGAAGTCTCCAGACATCCAAGTATGTTCTCGCTCTTCCTTGGCCAATTCAGATTCACCCTCCACAGGACCCGGAGGATCTTTGAGGAATTTAGCCAACTGGAGAGTTGTCAGGTAGAACAACATTTTGCTCTGCCACTGTTTGAAATTTGCCCCACCAAATTTCTCCGGCTTTTCTCCGTGAGAGACCGGTACCGTGATATTTCCGCTAGCCATATGTAACTGGAAAATCAACAGGGTCAATTAGTCTACGAAAGACAAATTGCACAACGATCAACGAATGATCTTATCTAAAGTGATATACTAGGTATTCGTTGTTGTTTTATTGGATGAAAGTTCAATAAACACAAGTCCTTGAATTTAACTAAAGATACTTAGCAATTTCAACACCCGACTTTACACTTTCCAAATAGTACAATGTTACGATAAGTGCAGATATGTATCAATCAAGATTGGATGAAATTACTGTGTAAATTACACTTAAATTCTCAACCAATTATGCAACAACCAATCAATTTCAACTTTATCACTATGTGTATGCTTGTGATAATTGAACAACTTAATAATAACTTGAATCTATACTACCAAGATCAATGTGTTTACAGTATATGACTAACCAATTAATATTATTTAAAGTTTGCAATTTATGATACTTCCAGGACAAAAACGTTAGTGTCACGTTCGTATATACGTTCGAACGAGACTGTCCAGTGTGTGTGCGTTCGTGTTGCGTTTGATAACGCGTTCGAACGATGTGTTTCCAGAGAGTTCACGTTCGAGTAGCGTTTGATAACGCATTCGAACGGAATAATTCCAGAGAGTTCACGTTCGTATAGCGTTCGTGAACGCGTTCGAACGAAATGATTCCAGAGAGTTCGCGTTCGAGTTGCGTTTAGTACGCGTTCGAACGTTCTAAGACAGAAGGCTTGCGTTCGAGTTGCGTTTAAAGACGCATTCGAACGTTCTTACGAATTTTCAAATTCATGCCTTTGCGTGCGTCGGGCGTTCGAACGCCCTACGAGTTTTTCATGCACAGTCCGAATTATTCCAGAAAATATTCAAACCCTAACATGCGAATTTACAGTCTAACAACACTAGAAGCGATAAGTTCTTAAGATTGTTGTTAGATTAGTGTCATTAAACATCAACTAACATGCAAACAACCAGATCAAACCAGAAAATCGGATCTAATATGCATAAACCCTAGAAACCTAAAACCTTAATAATTTAAGAAAAACCTTTTTGAATGCAAGTCGAGATAATCCTCTGTCCTTAAGAACTTATTGCCCCGTCACAGGTGCTTTACGGATTCACAATTGGCCAATGTCTCCCAAGATAACTTGGTTACTTCTTGTCCAAAGAGCACTCTTTGACAAATGTTCGAACTGAGAATGTGGTGTGAAACTCTCTCCAAAAACAAATAAAGAAAAACAAAATGTCTTTGTCAAATTCGGATCTCTTTTCTGTATATTTGTTTTGGATAAAAGCCTTCTTTTATAAGGCATGAAAGGGTGCCAATAGGGCACCCTTGGGATGGGGTGCAACCATCCAAAGGGTTCTACCCCTCACAAGCACCCAATCCAATCAAATGACAGAATTAACTTAATGAAATATTTAGGAGAATTTCCAACAATTTTATATTAAATAAGTGATTACGGTTGTTATTTGTTTTTTGTTTTTTTTTTTTTTTGTTGCAATTGCGTCGATCGCGTAGATTTATGCACAGACGCTTTAATTACTGTATATGTTCATGCCTTATGTTGACGGTGGATTTTGGTCTCAGGGTAATATTGGAATATCACTCCCGAGGAAATCCTCCTTCAACTGTGAATTTGTTTGGTTATGGGGGACCAAAGGCAAATTTAGCGGAAAACGAGAAAATACGCCAATCAGACAAGGTGATTTAACGTGGTTCGGTGGATTTTGGGATCCGACCTACGTCCACGGGCAAGAATAGGGTGGTGCTTTTTATTACTCAAATACACTCATTGAGTCTCTCCCTTGCTTTTACAAATCAAAGCTCTATGACTCTAATCTCTCACTCTTGTGATGATTTTTCAGATGTCCTCTTACACATGCTCTACCCTTCTATTTATAATAATACAGAAATCAGATTCCTATTTGTATAAGAAATCCTATTTGAACCTAATCTTCTCTTCTTGTAGGGTTTCCTGATCTGGTATTGCCTTCTCCTTCAGTACTCCCTTTTGGGTTTTGACTCTTTCTCCTTGCGAAAGTAGGATATCTTCCTTATCTTATCCATAAGAATGGGGTGCTGTTGTCTTGAACACGGTCCGTCGTCTGGTCGGTCTTTAATGAGGTCGGCCA
>SKCR01023086.1:0-20063 GCA_019454045.1 Zanthoxylum bungeanum | reverse complement strand
AATAGTTTATTTAATTTATCCGAGAAAAAGTTTTGAAATCTGAAAATCGGATTTTCACCACCGCTTCCGCTGCGTTACCGGACTCACCCCCTAAATAACCCCTTCAATGGAGTTTGTAATTGACATTGGGAAGTGTCACTGTTATATATATATTATCAAATATAGTTCCTGGTCAAGATTTGCTAACACGGGGTCGGTTAGTCAAATCCGTTGAGACCAGTACATGTCGAATATCGAGACTTGGTCCGATGGTTTATCCCAATGAACCATGAGTCTAGGTAGACTCGTATAGACGTGTAGGTGTTTATAGTGGATAAACACTGAACGCTCACCGAAGATTCTTAATGGATGGTACACCAACGTCAATAAGAATCTTCCTCGGGTTGAGTAGCATAGTAGTGGTCCTTCGACTTGAGATACCACTGTGGATGTATGAGACATCCTCCACACTTAGATGGCAGTCACGTCACCGATCTATTTAGATCAGACCTCCGCCTGTTCGTTGGGTGTGGACCGATCCTCAGGATATCCTGTGTGTGTCAAGATAGGATCCGTCAGTTCTGTGTACAGAGCATAGGTAGTCCATATATTTAGCAGTCTGTTAAATCTGTGGCCACAGTATACTTCGGAAGTAAGTTCCGAGTGGTTATTTAGAGATTGCTATAGATACGTCGACGAGATAATACCTATAGAGATTTGACGTTTACATCTATATCTTTGGGATTATTTGATACCTGTGACGGATGGATTATACGTATGCCATGACCTCGACCTGTATGATTCAGCTAGATTATCCATGATTGTCATAATCTACGGGTGGATAGATTATGGACACAAAATTGGATTTTGTGACGGATATACCTGAATCTAGAGAGTCTCAATAATGAACATACTCATAGAGCACTAGAGCAACATTTATGAATAATGATGATTATTTATAAATCGTTTAATCGTTAAACGAAAAATACATGCGAACGGGCCAAACCGTCATTTCCTATTATGTGTATTTGTATTTAATATATATTATTATACACATTACATAAATAGTCAAATAAAGGTATTTGACATATATCATTAATATATGTATTTGAGATATTTAAAGCAATATAATACATATATTTGATATATTTGTATTTAATTAATTATTTAATTTTTAATGATTAATATAATTAAAATATAAATATATCACCAAATGATAAAGTTAGGAAGTGATTATAAGTTGCAATTGTTGACTTATACATTAAATGAAATGGTTGTCAAATTGATTTTGACTTCTTAAGATATTTGTTCAAATTGTTTGAAAAATGAAAAATATTTTTCCTTTATTTCTTGATAAATTCGGCATAAGAGTTATATTTTCTTAGTTGCATTTGTTGACTTAATATAAATATCTATAAAGTGTTATTAAGATATTTTATCAAGTTGATTTAATGAAATTGAAATTAATATTTCTTGTATATGCCTTTGCCAATTCGGCCAAGGCCTTTGTGATGCAAGTATATATTGTTTTTCATTTCATTTGGTATCTAACCTAATACACTTTAACCAAAAACTCCATTAAAGGAAGGCAAAGAATGCTAGAGAGAAAAGAAAGAAAAATCAAAGAAAAGCTTGGAAAATAGTAAGTATTTCCAACCTTCTAGAGAGTAATTGTTCCTCTTGTTGTGGGCAACATCTTGTGATGTTCTTGAGTTTTTCTATTCTTTATTCTTTGTGTTTTGATGGATAAAAGTTTGGTGAAGTGTTGAGCATGTAAATGGAGAAGAAAGCTTGTGACAAGTGTAGTTATAAATATTCTTTTATGGTTTTGGAAACCTTGTTGCTAATTTAGAGTTGTTGACCCACTCTTAGATGACCTAGATTTGATCTTGAGTTGTTTCATTGTGTTGAGACTTTGGTTGGATGGAAGAAACATGATTGAAGTAATTGATTTAACCAATTTGGTCTAATTTGTCCAATTTGAAGAAATTGAAAAATTAGGGTTCATGACCAATTCCAAATTTGGGGCTTTTCATATATGTTGTGCATTTGGATGTGTATATGATGCATATAAAGTTTCATGTTCATTGGATTACATCTTGATGTGTTTTGATGCATGAAATGACAAAGTGCACAAAATGGCACTAATGTAGTGCATTCGGCCAAACTTGGAATTTTGGGGATGGATTTATGTGCCCTTTGGTTTTGATGTTTTGAACATGCTAAGTTCATCTTAGAAATGATTTAGAATCATTCAAATTGATTAGATCAATTTCGGACTAAAATGGACAAAATACCAAGTGTAAGGGCAATTCGGTAAATTCACTTAAATATGATTTATTGAATTATTTTTCATAATTTGATTATTGGAATATTAAATAAATATGTTTATTTAATTAATCCGAGAAAAAGTTTTGAAATCGGAAAATTGATTTTCCACCGCTTCCGCTGCGTTACCGGATTTCCCCTAAAACCCCTACAAAATGGTATCAGAGCGAGTCTGATTCTAGGCCTCCATAAAATGATTAGCTTGTTTTGTTCAATGTTTAATCATATTGTCTTGACTTTATACATGCATTTATAATCTAATTTGATTAGATTTAGGGTGTATGACACTTAATGGAATATCCCCGCTTAATAAGGTTTTAAAGTAACTAGTATTTGGAATACTTGTTTCTTGGTCCGTCTTGTCAATACGGTTTATAAATATCTTTTCGTTGACTACATCCGAGACCGTGCCTCTGCTGTGAGGGTGTGTAGTGATATAGAATTTATTTATGCCGAATGTATATTAGATACTAGATAAATTCAAGCGAAAGCGGAATCCTGAACGTGCCCTAGCTGTCAGGGTTACACAAGTAACTTGAGTTTATCATTGACAAGTTTAACCTTGGTACGTCTCCTTGTGGGCCTGCCTTCGCAGCGACAACGAGAAACGGCCAGGACCGGAACCTTGGAGTCACTAGTGAGTGATTGACAATTAGTTGTCTACCTGTGAATATACGTCGGCGAGACCGTGCCTCTCTGTGAGTCGAAATATATTCATGGGGTCCTCTTCCCATTATGGAATTCGATTTAATTATTGAATTCTCGTCTTTCCGTTGGGGATTATGGCATTACGTAAAAATAGTGGGAGGCACTGCTAAGTTTAAAATATTCCATAACTTAGGCAGTGTATGTTATTATGGAAATTGCCGCTTGTTTGTTTCCTTATTCTATAGTAAATAGAATTAAACTTTTATTTACTGCACACATATTTTGATATGTTATCTGACTAGACTCTTGGTTGCAGTTATTCTAGAATAGGTTCTAGATACTATTAGACTAGGATATTATTAGATTAGTCTAGACCATCGGAAACTGTTGTTCCGATTTTCTTGAAGAATCAAGATGGTTAATGACTTAGTTTCTAAGTCATGATAGATAATCTAGATAGATATCCCATTTAGGATATAATACTTTAGAGACAATAGTTTCTTATGCAGTAAGAATTGACTTGAATTAGTTCATGTCTCGAGAGATTCTTGACTGGCAGCATTTAGAAAGCCCTATTAGGTATTTGTTTATCTAGTAATGACGTTTCTAAGCTTTAATTACCTTTAGAGGTAATGTGTCTGACACAATTTGCTAATCAGTTATTTACAATTGTTGTGAATAGTTGAATGCAAATAGTAAAGCTAAAGAAATGAGATGCGTATATTTGTGTATAGAAAATATCGATTTTCACAATACTACAACTATAGGTATTGGATACCAGATCTTCCGTATAGTTATTTGAAATATTGGTTAACGATTGTTTTGATATTTGATATCGGAACTCGTGACTATTGGATAGTCACTTGTTCTCTATAAACAATTGTTACATATTTTATTATAACTAGTAGTGTCATTGACGTAGAGATAAACATTAAGAAAAATTATTCGGTAAAGTAAATAATTTAGAACGGTGCTTTATGAATTTAATCGCGTAAGTATTGGATGCTTATTCCGTATGGTAAATGATGGTTTGATACTAGATCACACCACACATCCTTATCCATTTAATGAATATTGTATTCAGGAAAGTGATTAAGATCTTATTTAACCAATGATTGTCATTGGACCACCATATTTATTTAACTGATACATTGGATGTATGTAGTTTAATAAATTGTAATTGCTTAAGGTAGTTTTCTATACTTCGTAACTTAGATGATGAATTGTCATAACTTAGTTACGTGTTTCTGAAGGAACACATATTGAAAGTCTTGAAAGTATCAAGAACTTTCAATCTGTTCTAATGAAACGTAGATTGAACATTTTTGACTTGTTCAAATATATTCAATCTAAAGGTTTTAGAGAATTCGATCCTTAAAATTCATTACATGTCTTTGAACTGTTCAAAGATCTTTGATACGATCAAACATTTGAATTTAAAGCAATTAGTTCTAAGGTTATATAGTGAATATGATTCATATTCAATATTATTCTTCCACGATTCCATCTTGATGGAATTGAGTAGTGGGAGCAATTGAATCTTATATGATTTGATTCGTTTGATATTGAATGTTACTGAATTAGTTTCAATACTCTTGGGGTTATACTCCAGTAACACTAATTCATCTCTCTTTAATTAATGTTCCATTATTTTCTACAGTTGCATATATGATATGTAGAGGTAGAAAATTTGAATCTTGAAAAGTTTGAGATTTCAATCTTTCTTTTATATAATAGTTATATAATGGAAATTACTTACACCTCGGAGGTATAAGTAAAAGTTTATCGTTTATTCTGTTTAATAGAATATTGTATTCTATTTAATAGAATATCTTTCCTACGATTCTAAGTAATAAAATCGTTTTATTACTTGGTGTGTAACATCAGATGTTAACTATTGTAGAAAAGACTTGACTTATTGAAGTCAAATGTGAGAATGATAAATTATAAATGGAACTACGTAATTAATAAGATGAAACAACCCTTATACATCTTCCGTACAAGTCCAATAGGATAACAGAATCATTCACGAGTATTTGATACTTAATGGTTCCGTTGTTTTCTTACTGAAGAAAAATTATCCTATAACTTATAATGGAAGCGATATTTGATATCAATTCTGGAAGTTCACCATTGAACCATAGATCTAAGATTGTTCATAGCTTACTACGATCAAGTTTTGAACTTGATTACGCTTTCATTATGAATTAGTTCATGATATGTGCTAATTGTTTGCGCAGCGAAAGCAATTTGAGCTTATTAAAGGTTTGACCTTTACAGTATGACAGTGAGAAAAGTTATACTCAGCAATCTATTGTAGATTCTGAGAAAACTTATCTCTAGTCACGCTAATTGAACAATTAAAGATATATTGGTTAATGTTGATAATAAACTGTGTATTTTAGCTAAAGAATGCAAAGTGGCGTTTTTGGATGACTTATTCAGATAAGAGATCAGTTGTGATTTCCTTATTTGAAGAGTTCATTCTGAAATGGCCCTAGAGTTTGTGTTCTGCTGAGATCGCAGTTTAGTGTGCTAGCTTACAGAGCCTATTATAGACTCGGATAAGTCTTCCAGAAATATGTGTTCTATATTTTTGATATCGTCAAATTGTCTGATCTTGTCAAAGTATATAGAATACATAAGTGATAAAAGGGTAGTGGGAGCGTACAAATTACTTTCTAGTTTATATATCCTAACAACATTATCATTATTATAGTAATAATGAGATGTTTGTAAGGTAAAAGATTTACCTAAGTCTTCTTTACTCCTTGATAACAGTGGAAGTAGTCTTTGTTATATTTGATATAAAGTTTTATATAAGATATAAATCTAAAAGACTTGTGAGATACTCCTATTAGTCGTGCATTAGATATGATCTAATAAAGGACATAACAATGCTATCTGTATGACAGTTAGTATAACTGTTCGACAGTTAGTTATTGTATGTTATACATAGTATTCATCTTTCGTAAAAGATGATACCTTTTTCGAAAGAAATATTGATTAGAATGTCTAATCAATGTTATGTATCATTTGATGATGACATAATGAATACTTTATTTAGTGATATGTATATATTAGACAAAGGCCCGATAATATATAATACAGTACACAGTTACAAAGGGAGTTTGTAATTGACATTGGGAAGTGTCACTGTTATATATATATTATCAAATATAGTTCCTGGTCAAGATTTGCTAACACGGGTCGGTTAGTCAAATCCGTTGAGACCAGTACATGTCGTATATCGAGACTTGGTCCGATGGTTTATCCCAATGAACCATGAGTCTAGGGAAACTCATATAGACGTGTAGGTGTTTATAGTGGATAAACACTGAACGGCTCACCGAAGATTCTTAATGGATGGTATACACCAACGTCAATAAGAATCTTCTCGGGTTGAGTAGCATAGTGGTCCTTCGACTTGAGATACCACTGTGGATGTATGAGACATCCTCCACACTTATATGGCAGTCACGTCACCGATCTATTTAGATCAGACCTCCGTCTGTTCGTTGGGTGTGGACCGATCCTCAGGATATCCTGTGTGTGTCAAGATAGGATCCGTCAGTTCTGTGTACAGAGCATAGGTAGTCCATATATATTTAGCAGTCTGTTAAATCTGTGGCCACAGTATACTTCGGAAGTAAGTTCCGAGTGTTATTTAGAGATTGCTAATAGATACGTCGACGAGATAATACCTATAGAGATTTGACGTTTACATCTATATCTCTGGGATTATCTGGATACCTGTGACGGAGGGATTATACGTATGTCATGACCTCGACCTGTATGATTCAGCTAGATTATCCGTGATTGTCATAATCTACGGGTGGATAGATTATGGACACGAAATTGGATTTTGTGACGGATATACTTGAATCTAGAGAGTCTCAATAATGAAACATACTCATAGAGCACTAGAGCAACATTTATGAATAATGATGATTATTTATAAATCGTTTTAATCGTTAAACGAAAAATACATGCGAACGGGCCGAACCGTCATTTCCTAATTAATGTGTATTTGTATTTAATATATGATATTATTAAATACACATTAATAAATAGTCAAAAAAGGTATTTGACATATATCATTAATATATGTATTTGAGATATTTAAAGCAAATATAATACATATATTTGATATATTTATATTTAATTAATTATTTAATTATTTAATTTTTAAATGATTAATATAATTAAAATATAATATATCACCAAATGATAAAGTTAGGAAGTGATTATAAGTTGCAATTGTTGACTTATACATTAAATGAAATGGTTGTCAAATTGATTTTGACTTCTTAAGATATTTGTTCAAATGTTTGAAAAATGAAAAATATCTTTTTCCTTTATTTCTTGATAAATTCGGCCAACACTTATAAAATATAAGAGTTATATTTTTCTTAGTTGCATTTGTTGACTTAATATAAATATCTATAAGTGTTATTAAGATATTTTATCAAGTTGATTTAATGAAATTGAAATAATATTTCTTTATATGCCTTTGCCAAATTCGGCCAAGGCCTTTGTGATGCAAGTATATATTGTTTTTCATTTCATTTGGTTATCTAACCTAATACCTTTACCAAAAACTCCATTAAAGGAAGGCAAAGAATGCTAGAGAGAAAAGAAAGAAAAATCAAGAAAAGCTTGGAAAATAGTAAGTATTTCCAACTTCCATTAGAGAGTAATTTGTTCCTCTTGTTGTGGGCAACATCTTGTGATGTTCTTGAGTTTTTCTATTCTTTATTTTTGTTTTTGATGGATAAAAGTTTGGTGAAAGTGTTGAGCATGTAAAATGGAGAAAGCTTGTGACAAGTGTAGTTATAAATATTCTTTTATGGTTTTGGAAACCTTGTTGCTAATTTAGAGTTGTTGACCCACTCTTAGATGACCTAGATTTGATCTTGAGTTGTTTCATTGTGTTGAGACTTTGTTGGATGGAAGAAACATGATTGAAGTAATTGATTTAACCAATTTGGTCTAATTTGTCCAATTTGAAGAAATTGAAAAATTAGGGTTCATGACCAATTCCAAATTTGGGGCTTTTCATATATGTTGTGCATTTGGATGTGTATATGATGCATATAAAGTTTCATGTTCATTGGATTACATCTTGATGTGTTTTGATGCATGAAATGACAAAGTGCACAAAATGGCACTAATGTAGTGCATTCGGCCAAACTTGGAATTTTGGGGATTTATGTTGCCCTTGGTGTTTTGATGTTTTGAACATGCTAAGTTCATCTTAGAAATGATTTAGAATCATTCAAAATTGATTAGATCAATTTCGGACTAAAATGGACAAAATACCAAGTGTAAGGGCAATTCGGTAAATTCACTTAAATATGATTTATTGAATTTATTTTCATAATTTGATTATTGGAATATTAAATAAATATATTTATTTAATTATCCGAGAAAAAGTTTTGAAATCGGAAATTTGATTTTCCACCGCTTCCGCTGCGTTACCCAAGATATTCCCCCCTAAAACCCCTACAATATCAACCTTAGAGGAGGTAGGAGCATCAGGATTGTCAGATTTAACAGATTCACTCAGTTTACCTTCCTTGCCAGATTATTCGTCACTCTCAACAATGGGGATAGGTTCCCCCTCAACATTTGGTTCACTGCTCAAGTCATTCAATGTCACATTTATTGTCTCTATAACTGTTAGGGTATTTTATTATATACTCTATAGGCATTATTATTCTAAGAGTATCCTAAAAAAAATACCTTCATTGTGTTAGGCATCAAACTTTGCTAAATTCTCTATATCTCTCAAAATGTACTTGGTTATAGGTTTCTTACCCTTCCATAATTCATATGAATTTTTCTCAGTTTCGGGTCTAAGAAAGACCTTATTCGAAATGTGAGAAGCTGTGCTTCTCCTCGGAAATGGAAGGCAAGTCATTTGTTGTGTATCATAATACGAGTCATTTCTTAAATAACTTTATTCTTCATTTCGACCACTTTGTCCTGCTGAACAGTGATGGGGCAGAGAATTCTTGTTTTATCCATGTTTTGGTACATAATGACTCAAGACTAGAGTTTTAATACTCACGTCCATGGTCAGTCCTTATCCTAATAATGGTTAAGTCCTTCTCAGTAATAAGTATTTACACAAGACTTGAATAAGTTATGCAGCTTCAGTCTTTTCCCTAAGGAGATCTACCCAAGTGTACCTACAAAAGTCATCAACGACAACTAGAATGTACTTTTTATCCCCTAAGTTTTCAATCTTTGATGGTTCCATAAGGTCCATATGTAGGAGTTCTAAGGGCCTTTTGGTGAGGATGTGAGTAGAGCATGTATGTTTTGCTCTAGTTTGCTTGCCTAAATGACACCGTCCACACACAGAGTTATCTTTCTTATCTAAATTAGGGAGACCAGTCATGAGATTCTTTCTGAACATTCTATATAGCTTATGATAGTTTATATGTCCTAACCTTTTATGCCAAAGGTCTATCTCATCTATCTTATCAGTATTACACATTGTGGTCTGATCGACTGAAATCCTATTGTAATTGTTACTTGTTTTAAAATCTGTAACCACACAGTCACTTTGAGAATTGTATCCGAACACATCTTCTTCTCAAAGTGAACTTCTAAGTCGGTATTAAAAAAGTGACTGATGCTCAGAAGATTGGCTGTAAAACCCTTCAACATAAAGCATATAATCAAGAATAGGCAGTCCTAGCAAGGTAATTCTACATTTTTCTCATGATAGGTGCTTTTCCCCATTGCCAAAAGTGACATTCCTTGCCATGATCTTTTAAGGGAAACAAACATAGCTTTATCTCCACACGTGTCTGGAACATCCATTATCAAAATACCACATCTGATTGTTCTTAGTTTTGAGAGCTATATTTTCCATATAGCATTCTTATCTCCTAACTCAAACTTGCCTAGGATGTTTATTTGACAAAGAGTTCCTAGTCAACATAGTTAATTTCTCACTGATGAGTTTGGTATGATGGGCTAAGGCCGAAGCTAATATTCTATACTCATCTTTAACATTAGCCATTTTGGATAAACAAATCAGCTAATTATTTAAATTAAAATTTGGTAAAATAAAATAAAATAAAATAAACGAAATGAGCAGGGAAACTAAGTTGAATCGATTTTAGAATTTATATATTTTTGATAACATGTCAAATATTGAATATACAATTAATCGTTTCTTTATTATTAAAAAATATTTTTAACACATAATACATGTAATATACTTTCGTAATTAATTTTATTCTCATTTAGTTTCATTTAAACCGTGCGTCAATTTTTTTTTTTTTTTTTTTAAACTAATTGAGGCGTGTGGGACTGTCCTCATGACGAGAGAGAGTTGACACGCCAAGAGCTCCGTGTCTATACCACCCACAATCTCTTTAAACATCTATCTCTACCTCTCTGTGTTTATAATTAATTATCAGTTTATTTTTTTTCCTTTTATATTTCTGTGTGAGCAGTAGCTGCAATAATACCCCCCCCCCCCCCCCCCCCCCCCCCCCCAAAAAAAATAAATAAATAAAAAATGGCCAAAGTTCATGATTTTCAAGAGGTGGTAAAGCACAATAAAAGAGAAGATTGTTGGCTTGTAATTTCTGGGAAGGTAGGTTAGTTCATCTAACTCATCCTTCTAACTGGGTGTATGATTTTCTTGTTAATTTTTCTTTATCTGTATGAATTTGTCTCTTCTGTGTTCTCTTTACTACATAGCCCAAAAGAAAGTCCTCTTTTTAATCTGATATTTAGCTGTATCTAAGATTCATTTTGATTCTGTTTAGAGATAAAGATCTAGAACTGAATTTGTTAGGACCCAATTCAGCTGAGTACAAGAGAAGAAACGTGCTATTGAAATTCTGTACACCTCCGTTTAGATATTATTTTTATTTTCATGAAAAAAAAAGAGGGCATTTAAGATGAGAATGATTAGATAGATGTATGGATAGAACCAAGTTAGAAATGAAGAAACAGTAAGAAAGTGGGTATAATGAAGAATACTGATTGAGCAGTAGATGAGAGAAACATAAAACAGACTAGTGCCGCCTAGCGTATCCTTTTAGGCACCCTTAGAAGGCCTAGGCGCTAGCCACTTCGCCACTATACGTCTAGCGTTCTTTAGAACACTGATTTAGCATGTACAAACCTCTGAGTCTATGGTAAGAAAACAAGAGTAAAATAGTATTGTTCTGTATCAACTATCAAGCGAGGCCACCTAAAATAATGATTTCAGATATACCACAATATTCATTTAGCCGACCCCAGTGGGAATTTTTTTGTTATATTTGGTTAATATTATTTTTTCCCCGCGGGTATTAGTACAATTTTATTGTGGCATGTATAGTTAGGTGAGAATCAGAAAGTGGTTAATATGCTGTTGAAAGTCTGCACAGTTTGTTGACAATTGTTGGCTGAGAAGCTGTAGATATATACAGTTCCTGGAAAGCTTATAGATATATACAGTTCCATATCTGAGTATGAATTTTCTATGACCTTTTCACTGAAGGATTTTAAGGAACATTCCGCAAATACCCGATGATCTTGTGATTATGTCGCACATAATTTTTAATTTACGAATTCAATTATATGATTTAACACTTTGAATTCTTGCATATGACATAAAAGTCTTACAGGAAATAAAATGCTCCAGTTTGCCACTTGCAAGAGCTATATATTCAAAAATATTAGGGGATCGTGGGCTGAAGCTGACACGCAAGTAAAGTGAGATTGAGAATAACTATTAGTTCAGGAGGCGTTGTCTACCATATAGCAATACAATCATAATTAGGAGGCTTAGCCTACCGTAAATATTAACAATAAAATAAAATAACGAGACACAAATTTAACGTGGTAAAACCCTCAATGTGAGAGAAACATCCACAGACAAAAGTAGAAGGATTTCACTAAATCTCTCTCTAAACACAAGGAGTGAACAATCTCACACTCTCTTAGAATAGGAGAATTACAACTCTCTCACTAACTCTTAAGAAGAAGCTATATTTTCTCTCTTAAAATACAGATGATTTGGTTGAGAATGAGATGAAGAAAATAATGAAAAGAAGCCTCTATTTAAGGCATGATATTCACTGTGTAAATAGTGAATTCTAATTTTTTATTATTTTATTTTTAAGCATGTGGGACCCACCCACAAATTTAATATATTTTTTCTTAATCATTTGCACTTTTCGGTGTAATGATTAACAATTCTCCCACTTGGAAACTTGATTGAGAACCAATCAGTTTCCACATCTTCCATTCTACTTTGCCGTCTTCAAGCTGCTTACGTTTCTGCTAAGCCATAAGAGGATCTACACCATACAAACTTGTCTGTTTTGATAGGCTTGGTCATTACATCTGCAAGGTTCTCATTGGTGTGTACAATTAACAAGTCCACACTGCCTTTTTCCACTACTTCACGAACAAAATGAAATCTTCTCTTGTTTATGCTCGAGTTCTTCCAATAACCTTTGAAACCAAATAGCTTCCTTGCAAGCTTGTGTAGTGCCATGTACTCGGCTTCTGTTTTAGACAAAGCCACAACACTGTAACTTGGATACCCAGCTCATTGCTCCTCCTATAAGTACAAACACATAACTTGTAGTGGATTTTTTTTATCAAGATCTCCTGCAAAATTTGAATCCATGTAGCCCCTGACAACTAATTCTGATCCTCCATAACATAATGCAGTATCTGAGGTTCCTTTGATATATCCAAAGATCCTCTTAACAGCATTCCAATGCTCTCTACCAGGATTCGTAATAAAACGACTAACTGCTCCCACTGCTTGTGCAATATCTGGTCTTGTACAAATCATGGCGTACATTAAGCTTCACACTGCTGTTGCATACGACACTCGAGACATCTCATTCCTCTCAGCTTCATTGTTAGGACACATAAAATATGATAACTTGAAATTAACAGAAAGTGGGGTAGAAATTAGTTTACAATCTTCCATGTCGAACCACCGTAAGATTTTCTTCAAGTAATTTTTCTGAGAAAGCCAAATCTTTCTGTTACTTCTGTCTCGATGTATTTGCATCCCTGGAATCTTGTTTGCTGGTCCCAGATCCTTCATGTCAAACTCTTTAGCTATTGTGCCTTTAATTCTTGGACTCGATCTTTGTTAGGGCCTGCTACTAACATGTCGTCCACATATAACAGAAAAATAATAAAGTCATTATTTCCAAACCTCTTGTAATATGTACGATAGTCTGAACTGAGTCTGTTGTACCCAAGACAAATAATGAATGAATCAAATCTCTTATAGCAACATCTCGGCGCCTGTTTGAGACCATATAGAGATTTGTTCAACCTGCAACCCAAGTTCTCCTTGCCTATTTCAACAAAACCTTCTGGTTGGAGCATATAAATTTCTTCTTCAAGTTCTCCATGAAGAAATGCAGTTTTTACATCCAACTATTCCAATGTAAGTCAAAAGTAGCACACATAGCCAGGACTACTCTGACTGTTGTAAGTCAAACCACCAGAGAAAATATCTCGTTGAAATCAATCCTTTCTTTCTGAGCATATTATTTCACCACCAATCGTGCACGATACTGCTCCACTTGTTCATTGTTATCTCGTTTGATCTTGTAGACCTATTTATTACCAATGGCTTTTCTTCCACGTGGTAATGGTACTAGATCCCATGTATTGTTTCTGTGCAAACTTTCTATTTCTTCTTGCATTGCTGTCATCCACAAAGATGCATTACATCATTTGTAGCTTCATGGAAAGTTGATGGCTCTCCATCATCTGTTAGAAGACAGTATGCAATGTTACTCTCCGTAACATAGTCTGAGTGCCAACCTGGAGGCCTTCTCTCTCGAGTTGATCGGCGAACTTCACAAGTTTCAAACTCGATTGGTTCTTGTACCTCATGCTCTGGTGCTGCTTTAGAAGGATCTGAATTTTCTTGTTCTGGATTATTTTCCACAAGTACTGTTATAGTATTTGTACTTTCTTTTCAAGTGCTATCATTTCCTTCTTTCTACAGTTGATCTTCTGCAAATATCATATCCATGCTGATGATGATCTTGTGGGTAGTGGGATCCTACAAGCGATACCTCTTTACTCCATCAGCACAACCCAAGAAAATACATTTTCTAGATTTTGGATCTAGCTTTGTTCTTTCTTTAGCGTTGTACATCACGTATACAGGACAACCAAAAATGTGAAGAGATGAGTAATCAGCTGGCTTTCCGCTCCACATCTTCATCGGTGTCTTCAAATCATCGGTAGTCGATGGAGATCTATTTACAACATAACATGCTGTATGAACTCCTTCTGCCCAAAAATATTTTGGTACACTAGCTGTTCTGAGCTTAGCTCTTACTCTTTCCAGCAACGTTCTATTTATTCTTTCTGCCACACCATTTTGTTGAGGAGTATATGGTGTAGTAGTTTGCCTTTTGATGCCTTCTTGGTGACAATATGCATCAAAATCCTTGCTGTAATATTCTTCTTCATTATCTGTCCTTCAACACTTGATTCTCTTTCCAGTTTCTACTTCAATTTGTACTTTGAAGTTCTTGAAAATTGGCATCACATCTGACTTATTTTTGATGGGTACACGCAACATCTTCTAGAAAAATCGTCAATAAATGATACAAAATATTTTGCTTTCCCAAAAGATTGAACCGGTGTTTCCCAAATATCAGAGTAAATCAATTCTAAAATGGTTTTACTCCAGATACTTGACTTACTGAATTTTAATTTGTTTTGCTTACTTGTAACACAATGCTCACAAAATGGTAGACTAATCGCTTTCAAGCCTGATAGTAGCTTTTGATTGACGGAATCTTCATTCCTTGTTCTGACATGTGGTATAGTTTCTGATGCCATAACATATAAGCTTCCTCTCCAGAATCCAATGATGCTACTGATGCAGTGGCTTCCTGAATCGAGTCTCTCAAGAGCATATACAAGTTTGCTGAGATCTTTTCAGCTTTCAAGACTGTAAGTACTCATTTCACAAATTTTAACACCCTGTTTTCAACAACGGTCTTGTATCCGAGGTCATCTAACTGTCTAACTGACAGAAGATTTTTCTTCATTCTCACAACATGTCGAACATCTTGTACAGTGCGAATAGTACTATCGTACATCTTTATTTTGATGGCTCCAATCCCAAAAATTTTCAAGGCATGATCATTGCCTAGAAAAACCGATCCTCCAGAGACAGGTTCATAATGACATAACCATTCTCTCAGGTCATGTGCCATGTTGCTGGAGAATCAACCAACCTTGCATCACTTAGTTGTTTTCTGCTATCATTGGACATCATTGCTACTTCACTGTAAAGTACGCCACCTTCTTCAGAAGTACTTGCAAACACATCCCTGAGATTTTGTTGCAATAGGAGCCTTTTCTATACCATTTTTCATATTCCAACAATCTTTCTTGACGTGACCTTTCTTGCCACAGTTGTAGCATTTAACATTCTTCTTACTTTTTGATTTCGATCTGCCATGGTTTTGACTCCCACTTGAGCCACGTTCCTTTGATATTCCTATTTTCATCGCCAATGCTTCTACTTGTTGCGAACTAGATGATCTGTCTTCCTTATTTTTGCGCCTAGACTCTTCTTCCAGAGCAGCAGCTGCAATTTCGTCAAAGACTAGATTATCAGTGACAACATTACTTGTCAAGTTGATGATAAGTTGATCATATGAATCAGGCAGACTTTGAAGTAGAATAACCGCGCGTTCATTTGTTGATATACTATAATTCAACAGAGTGAGTTGGGAAAATAGTGTATTCAAGTTGTTGATGTGTTCCGTCAAGGATGTGGACTCACTCATTCGAAGAGTATAACGTCTCCTCTTCAAGAAGATCGTGTTGTGTAGTGACTTGACCTCGTACAATTTGGTAATTGCATCCCAAATCTCTTTTCCAGTCCTCTTCTCTGCAACGCTGGATAACACAATAATTTGCTAAGGCTAGATGCAAGTTGCCTATAGCGTTGTCATCCATATCCTTCCATTTTTCATCAGTTATTCCATCTGGTCTCTCTCCAATTGCCGCCAAGCAATTGTCTTTTCTCAAGATTGTTTTTATTTTAAGTTTCCATAGGGAAAAGTTGCTCCCGTTGAATTTCTCAATTTCGAACTTTCCTGCCATGTTTCTGATGCTAATCAACTTCTCACTTGAACCGACTTTTATTATTTCACCGTGAATAGTATCATATAAAATATCGTATACATGAATAGTACTGTATACGTGAATAGTACTGTATATGTGAATAGTATTATACCGTATATGTGAATAGTCTCCGTGAACAGTAACCCTGAACCTGAAGCGTTGATACCACTGTTAGGGGATCGTGGGCTGAAGCTGACACGTAAGTAAAGTGAAATTGAGTAATTGTTAGTTTATGAGGCGTTGTCTACCATGCATATAGCAATACAATAATAATTATGAGGTTTAGCCTACCATAAATATTAATAATAAAATAAAGCAACGATACACAGATTTAACGTGGTAAAACCCTCAATGTGAGGGAAACATCAACGGGCAAAAGTAAAAGGATTTCACTATAGTAGAAAGAATTTTACAACATCTTTCTAAACACAATGAGTGAACAATCTCACACTCTCTTAGAATAGGAGAATTATAACTCTCTCACTAACTCTTAAGAATAAATTATATTTTCTCTCTTAGTATATAGATGATTTGGTTAAGAATGAAATTAAGAAAATAATGAAATGAAGCCTCTATTTATAGGCATGCGATTCATTGTGCAAATAGTGAATTCTAATTTTTTATTATTTTCTTTTTAAGCATGTGAGGTCACCCACAAATTTAATATATTTTTTCTTAATCATTTGCACATTTCCATGCAATGATTACCAAAAGAGAGTACAAATCAGTAGCCAGATTGGTTAACCAATCTTGGTCTAATCTCTTTGTATGTTTTTCTTAGTGTTGATGATAGATCTTTAACAATTTCAGAATACAAATTACCGACGAGCATCTACTTGGTACCTTTTGTAATGTGTTTTCGCTTGTCAATTCAAATAATGCACCAACAAGCATAGAAATTTGAAACCACTGTATCAGGTGTATGATGTGACTCTATTTCTGGAAGATCATCCGGGTGGTGATGAAGTATTACTAGCTGCTACTGGTAAGATTGTCATCTACCGACCTCACTATTTTCAGCACCTTGACTGCTTCATTTCATAATTGGATAGTATCTAACGAAGACCAAATCCTATGGTACTACTACATATATCCACCGTAAATTTTGCAGAGAAGGATGCAACAGACGATTTCGAAGATGTGGGCCACAGCGATTCTGCCCGAGAGATGATGGAAAAATACTACATTGGCGATTAAGATTCTACAGTTCCTGGTTCCACTGTTGATCTTGGGCATAGCATTTGCTTTCCAATACTTCACCAAGAAAGAAGAGTAAATCTTCAAACTTTGTATGAAACTGTGAATTGGAAAACTGAATAGAAGTCCTCTTGGACAGTTTATTACTTCAATTGGCGCTTGTTATCAGGATTTGTTCGGATAGTTAACTATTATATTCTTTTACTAATAAGAGAGGATTAGTAATTCCACGCGAATCAGATGACATATATTTAATTGGAGTCATCCTATTACCGAACTTAAATTCAGTGTTGAGCTGAAATTTATATTGAGTTTTTTTTTTCAATGTAACTGAATGTTAACCGTGAATTACTATTAAAACATGTGTAACAGAAGATTATGAGAAACTTAGTATAGTTTAGATCAGTACAAGATCCAAGTTCTCCATTACGAGTCCATCAACATCAACTGGAAGAAGAAGCCTTTGCCATAGACATCCATTTGAGATGAGCTGTGGTGGTTGAACGATCATCAATATATCATTATCTTTGTGCAACATTCTAATAAAAAAAAAAAAAAAAAAGTCATTTTCAGCTTTGAAGCCTTCTAAATGCACTATGAAAGCATAAAATGCAAAGCTTCTGTATACGTCATTGCCCCTCTTCCAGACATAATTGACGAGCTTCAGCTGGGAGGTTTCTCTATCAATCATTTATCTCATATTGACTAAGTACACGATCGATTGTTGGTTTATTAACCCTTAGACACCCGTTCCTTATAACCTCATTTATCTTATCCACTCCTGGGCCTATTTTATCAAGTTTGAGTGTCTTCACCATTCATATCAGTAGCAGTAGATTGAAGATGAATGTCTTGTAGAATTTGGGGAACTGAAATTGTCTTTGTTATTGAAAGTCTTCGATTGCCCAAAATTCAAAAAGCAATTTGGTTTTGTGTTGAAAATTGCCTGACAATTGAGTCATAAAGAATTGAATAATGAGTTATCAACGAGTGGATAGTAATTGTTGAATCCACAATCAAGAAATTAAGAAAGAAAATACAATTGATACTATTTAATAAATTAAGAAAGAAAGAAGGAAAATACATTTTGACATGATTGTATGATTGAAGTTAACTAAAAAAACAATCGACCTATTAAAATTTGTAGAGATTCTATCTACATACATCTTTATGAAATTGCTTACAAACACACTTAAACAACAATTGTACTCAAAATGGGAGTGAATTGGGTATGTGACAAAATAATACGGAATTAAAAAATAAAAATCTTTTCAATTTTAATCTACTTAATTAGTAACTTTACCAATTAAGTTTAGGTCAATTTTCTCAATCACAATATATTCTCTAATTACAAGTTTCTAATTAATATGCAAATATGAATATAAACTTGCGATAATCAAAAGCTAATGGATAGAGAAAATAAACTTTCTGCCTACGTCCACTCCTCCAAGTCACGCTTGAAGATTTACACTAAGTTGGTCCACTACTTACACCGAGTTTTTCGTGACTCACCCGCGATCAAGAGTTTTGTCCCCTAGGTTCACTACAAACCTTTACACGAGAATTTTCCAATAGCTCACTTTTAAACTCTTACAATGAGTTTTGTTCATAAACTTACTCACAACTTGGGCACTCACAAAGATAAAAAACATTAATGATGTGAGTTGCTAACCTAGGTATTCTAAGTTCACTAAGATGTATATGAAGATGTATGTAATGAGCTTATGAAATAATGAGAATGAAAAGATCAAGAAGATGTATGTTTCTCTTTGATTTTTGCTTTCAGTGAAGATATTAGAAGGAGTAAGAGCTGAGCAAAAATGAAATAGGGTCTCAATTTATAGTGAAAAATTCGAGTAGACTCGCTTTCTGTCCTGAGATCGGTATGTCGGTCTAAAGTTCAAACGACTACTGGATAGTTACCATTGAACATTAAATACGCCACATCTACCGATATAGATACCGGTATAGGTACCGGTATGAGTCAAAATGTTCCAGATAGGGATGACAATTTCACCCACAAACCTGCAAACCCGTAAAAATCCGCCCGTAATGGGTAGGATTTGGTAAATATTTAAGCGGATTTGGTGCATGTTTGGTAATTTAAAACAGAACCAGCTGCAGGTTTTTGTATTATATTTTTAGGGCAAAAAATCCCTCATATAAAAGGACTCAATAACTTACAATTTTTGAATTGCTCCTTCTTAATATTTTTGAATTGCTTCTGGTCATGGTTCAACAATTTTGATGATATGAATTTAACATGATGAAGGATATTCAGCTATTGATTCATGAATGTAATTGTGATGATATGAATTTGACATTATGTTATAAATATTTTAAATTTTTATTTATGTGTCCTAATTTGTAAACTGTCAAATACTTTCTTTTTGTATGTTATTAAAAAGTATCAATATTTAATTAAAAATATTATATTATTAAGCATAAGGAAATTCAATATTTTCAAAACTCGTAAAAAACTCTGCTGGGTACCAGTGCGGGTTTGGTAATTTATTTTTATATGCGGGTGTGGGTTTGGTAATGAAAATTAAAACCCGCGGCGGGTATGGTGTGAGTTTGGTAATTTATTTACATATACAGATGCATGTTTGGTAATGAAAAACCCGCCCGACATTTTGCCATCCATAGTTCCAAAGAGTATGCAAAATACATTAGCTCACTGATATGGACATCGGTATGGTGCATGTCGGTTCCAATAAGTATGTAAAACACAAAAGCTCACCGGTATGGAAACCGAT
>SKCR01023085.1:0-20221 GCA_019454045.1 Zanthoxylum bungeanum | reverse complement strand
ACTGCCAACCTGAAGCATGGACTGCTGCAGTGGGGGCGCCAAAACTGGGCATTTTGGGCTTCATTCGTCTTCAAATCGACTCAACCGATCGATGTGAGTATTCCGCTACCCCGTTGTGTGTATTCACTCATGTTTTCATGTCTTGTTTGATCTTGGGACCTTAATAAACCAACATAATGGTATAGATTCATCATAGATGAACTATTTGTGTTCCATTAAGGACTTCGTGCCTGAACAGTATTACTCTTATTCATCGAGTATCACTATCCTCCCACTGACCACTGCATATCGGTATTCCTCTCAGGAAACCGCATGGTGAGAAACAATCATATTGTTCTCATGTGAGATTTATAAGTACTATACTTAAGGTTTCCCTTAGGATAACCTATATTGGCACTTATCCAATTTGGGTCTTTTAGTTTGGAATCATCCAAACGTTATGCCTGGCATACCCAAATTACTAGGAATGAGAAACCTTGTTTCTTCCCTGTTCATATCCAATATGATATCTGTCAAACAGATTTATATGGAACCTTATTCTAAATAAGTTTTGCACTGTTAATACATATCCTATTGAAGGAAACAGTAGCTCAGAGCGACTCGTGATAAACTTTATCATGTCCAACAAAATTCGGTTTTAGTTCGGACACACCGTCCAACTGACGTGTCTCGGGAGGAGTCCTCATCTGAAAGAATACCGTACTCTTTCATGTACGTATGAAACTTACTGCTTAAGTATTTTCCATTACGGTCTTACCGTGGCGGAATAATACTATAGCCGATCTGTTTAATTTACTTCGTGTCAAAACTTCAAAAGTTTACGATCTGTGTTCTTCAAAAGAAACACATAACCACAACGTGATGCCACATCCGTTAAGGTCACGAAATATTCATGTTCACATCTAGCCTAGCTAGATATGGGCCCACTAACTTCACCATGAATAGGGCTAACAGATCGGTGGCCCTTATACTATTACCAAGTAAATAGTATTTTAGGTACTTTACCTAATAAACTAGATTCGCAGACCTTATTTGAATAGTCAAATCAGTCCTAGTACCCACTCTTCAAAAGTGTGGATATACGAGTCTCGTTTAATTGTGTCCAGACAACAATGCCACAAATAAGTCTCTATTGATCAAATCAATTGAGCTATTTATTTGTCATTTTTATATGTTTGAGATTTTATTATATTCAAAATATAAATTCTGTTATTTACATCTAATGTGTTTATCTCAGTATCATCTTTATATAATAAAACACTTAGTGTTCTATAATATAAAGGTTTATCCACAATGGATTAAACACTGATATAGAGATAATGTCTCTAGTCAAACTAGTTACATTATAACAGTTCCTAATTTAAGTACATACCAAAGGGTAGTTCCTAAACTTAGGTATCTACGGTCGAAACAGCGACTTTCGTCCCGTTTCCGATTTGCAGAGAAATCTCGGCTTGAAGTCAGTATCCAGCTCATAGCGGATTCTGAACATCAATACATATATTTTATGTACCACACTAAGTATTTAAAATCCAATTTCAATACTAGTAGTGAACATAACTTTGACAAATATTTTAAAGTCAGAGCCTCGCCCTTTCTTTAATTCCTTCGTGTCTTCCATATCCAAATGGTAGTCACTTTGGGATATGTCAATTATCTTTTCAATATTTCACAAACCTTTGGCCAAGCCTTGGTTTCGGAATATCGAAACGATGTGCACCTTGTGCAACACGCCCAATTGCAAACTTTGACTTTTCACCTCTAGAATAGTCAAATCAATTCTCTAAGAATTATTAATTGCAATTTAATACTTTTAAATCTAAAGATAGATTTATGATAAGTATATTAATTAAGCACTAAAGTCATCATCACATAAATCTTCCAAGATTTTATGCTCTACTTATTTGCTTAATTATGGGCTTAGATATAACAAGTTATTTTATCAATAAAGTAACCTATTATTAATTCCCAATTGAAAATTAATCATTTAAAACATTTAATCCAAGATTATATATTTTAAATATTCAACTTTTCAATTCTTTCTTGATTTCAATAGTCCAACTATTTAATCAATTTTAATAAGGTACTATTTATTATAATGATTACAATAATCCAATTATTTAATCAACTATAATTTTAATATTGATTACTATAATCCAATTATAAAATCAACTATCATTTAATTCAATTATATTGATTACTATAATCCAATATAAAATCAACTATATATTGAATGAGTTTGTATATAGTCCAACTATATATATTTTTAAAACAACATAAAATATTAGTCCAACTAATACTTTTGATTAATATGACGAGTAAAATATAGATGAGCGCGTTTAGCGAGTATTCGAACGAATGTTGCAAATTCAATACTTGCCTCCCACTATTTTTCGTCGAGCCTCTAACCCTCTGTCGAGTACTCGGGAAACCGTGTTTCCTAGTGGGCTAGGATCCCGTTAAATATCACACAATCTTGACTTTGGCCAACAAATTGTATGATAATTAACTAGGTAGATCTCGAAGATCAATTGGATCTCATCCAACTCCTAGATCCAGTAGGTGGACATCCAAGTCCCAAACATATATCTTATATATGCCTATACATCGAATGTATACCCTAACCTTTTTCCTCTGAATCAACTAGGCCTTGGCTTTGGCACAACAAACCTAGTGATCCCAGTCAAGCGCGGACCCATTGACATGGAAGCTTCGTAATCAATGTCAATGGACAAGAAGTGGTCTTGACTTTGGCCAACAAACCACAACTTGGACACGACACCGATATGGAACAAAGCCTCGTGATTAAAACACATCTTCGACGGACAAGGGCTTGACTTTGGCCAACAACCCCTGCCAATCTCGGATCTTGAGTAAGAATCACTCAATGGAAGGAAAATAAACGCTTGATATTTAACGAGGGTTTTTTCGCGTGCAAATTGGCTACCAATTTAATTATCTTTGTTAAGGTCTCATCATCATACACCCTTAAACATGCATTCTAAATACATAATAAAGCGAGTATGAAAATAAATAATAATGATATGCGGATGGATACTTTACACATTGATCCTAGATCAAATCTCTCCCTTTCTCACTCAAGCTAGCACTTGTATTACTTCTACCCGTTACACTACACTTCTAAAGAAACCTCATTACATAGAGGGGAATAGGTGAGAAGAGAATACAAAGAGAATGAAGGTGATAAGGCTGGACACGCAGGTCCAATTTAATAAATCGAATTTATTACAACAATTTCTAAAATTGCCCCACCCATCTAATATCCATCCGATATACATTATTCATTCAACACAACCACGTATTCACACACATAAGCATGCTATCAATCAATCTAATCAAATTAATTAATCTGATAATTAAGTGATCATCCAATGTTCAAACAACGATTTGATTTTGTTCGAGTCAAACTCGTTTTTGCGAATAAGTACTTAAAGTACGAATTCTTGAATTAAATTAAACTACATCATTAAATCAAATTTAACATGTATTTAATACTAATTCACTATTCAATTCCAAATTAAATATTACACTTTATTTAATAAACCTTTTACGATTTAAATTCCAAATTTAATCGTAACGCGTCTCAAAGACCGATTAACGTCTAACGTCAATTCAATTAAAGTCCAATGGGCTTTTTATTGATTTCTTAAGGCGTGGACTTTTGGTCAACTCGGGTCAAACCGATAACCAAAGTCCAATCCGGGATTTACCCCATAAGCCCATAAATCAATCTTGGCCCATTAGGCCCAATTGAACTTTAAAGGTTCATTAGTCGCATTTGGGCTTTATGGTTAAGGTTTTGGGCCCAATTGGATCCAATCCATTTGGCCTAAACCCAACTTGATAAAATCAAGCCCAATAGGCCCAATTACAACATTAGAAGCCCAAATCCAATTTAAGGCCTCAATAATTAAATACATGAATCCAATTCCGCAATTTAATTACCTAAAGTGCATTACATGATTAATCAACTAAATCAACATTTCCAAAACACTAAATTAGTCCAATTAATCATACTCAATTCATTATTATATGTCCAACACACAATTGAAAAATCAAACCCATTTACATGCTTCAAAGCTCTCGGCCAAGGAAGGATTTTGTGTCCGATTCGGTTTCGATCCAATCGAACCCACAATCGACATTAAATCAACATCCTAAATGATTTCATACACATCCAATGTTCATAAAATAAAAATTACCAAGACATTAGGGCAATAAGTCCATTCGGCCAACACAAGATTTTGGGGTTTTTTGTCCAATTCAAAGTACAATCCAATTGACCTCAAATTAACATCAAACATTATGATTCCAATTCATCTAATGAATCAAAAAACAAAATTTCCAAGAACCCAAAATCACTATACCATTCGGCCAAGGTCTTCAATTTGGGGAAAATAATTCCAAATCAATTTTCAACAAATTGGTCCAACCAAAATGAAATTCAACATCATTTAAACATGCTCAATCAAACAATTTAACTAAATCATGCTCAAAATCAATTTACCCAAATTTTAACCCTAAAAGTTTCATGTTTGAACCTAAGGCTCTGATACCATTGTTGGTTTTAATCTAGGTCCCAAGATCATACAAGCAATGAAAACAATGTGCGAATACATCAACGGAGGTAGCGGAATACTCACATCGATCGGTTGAGTCGATTTGAAGACGAACAAAGCCCAAAATGCTCACTGTTTTGGCGCCACTGCTATGCAGAATTCTTCACTGGTTTGGGCAGTTTCGGATCTCATTTCGAAGCTCCAAACTCCGTCGGATGAGTCCCGCCTCATGGGTGAACCTCCCTACCACCTTCGCAAGACTCGTAAGTGTGCTAGAACTTGAATTTTAACCATGAAAACCCACTCTTGGCTTCCCTATTGCTCACGTTTTTCTGGTTCAAAACCAGTCCCAATATTTTTGTTTTGGGCGTGAGAGAAGAGAAAGAAATGGAGAGAAAAGAAAGTTGTGTAATGGTTGGTAAAAGCATTTTCCAAAATGCCTTTTTATATTTTCAAATAAAAAAATATATATTAAAACAATTACAATTGATTAATTAAAACCAAAAGTAAAAGCTTTTTCCCTCCAAACACTATTCCAACAACTCACATCACTATTCAAATGGTACTTTAATAAAGTGACTTGATGTAAGTCTTTCAATCAATCAACTCAATCACATCAATCAATCACATCACTCAAAGTGACATTTGATTTGACGCTTGATGTGACGAATGATTTGACGCTTGATGTGACTTGCGTCGCCGCACTCGAATTCGAAATACGAATGCCCTCGCAATCACACTCGGGCTCGGGTTCGCTAATTCCAAATTAACGATTTTTCCGTCGCGTCGTAATTGAATGATTACGCCTAGCGAATTCACTATTCACGTCGCTAACGAATTAATTCTAAATTAATTCGTTCGCCCGAATTAAAATCTAATTTTAATTCCGCGTCGAAATCTAATTTCGTTTAATATATCGAATATATTAATTTACCGATTAATTCCAAATTAATCGTTATCTATCTCTAGACGATATTTTATCCTAGATAAAATATCTCCGTAATTAATCCTAGATTAATTCTCTCTCTCTTCTATATAATCCCAGATTATTCAAGAGTGCGAGTTGTGCGTCATCTGTGGATTATCGGGAAGCGACCCATGAGATCCCCGGATATATTGGCAGTAAATATGGTCGTCGGAGTATCCGAATCACGTACGTACCAAGTACTACGTTTTACCGATTTACGAGACAAGGTCGACTCCTAGCAAAGCACCAAGTCTTCCCAATTCTCCGGACATATCCATTTAAGAATATTAAGATCTGTTATCAAGCGTAGTATACTATTGTATTGTGCATATCGGCCCAGTATCGGATAGTCACGTGTTAGGCCTGGGGCTGGATAAGTGTCTGCCCCGTACAAAGCACATGTCGGATGTCTGGTAACTAGTCTCTATAATCGGATATACATGACCTTGTCATAATATCCCGATGGCCGCGCAGCACTTAAGAGCACTAATACCGTATCCTGCGTGACATCATCTCCACTATGACTGGAGTGATACTTCTGTCTTGACATCACATCCAATACACTACGACTCTCTGATAAACCCAGAAGTGGTGTACGCAGAACCGGTTAAAGCCTGTACCACCAAGACCAAAGTCTATCGATTATCATAAGTATTAGCGATGTAAGTATCAGGTTAAGACTATACACAGCTACCTTGATTTCAGCCTCCCATAGACACATAGTCATAATACCAATGGGATTCCGAAGGGTCTATCCAGAGCGAAGCTGTTTCCCGTACCATCGGTGAAACACGACCTCCTATCGCACTTACATAAGTCTCCAACACTTATATATATGAGAACTATGCCGTTGTGCCCTCACAACGCGCACAAGTGCAATACTAGCCTATTCTGCATTATCGATGTTCAGTCTCGATAATACTCCGGCTAGGGATATTTAATGATTAATCCTTCGTGGACTGATATTGTCTCATATCATTCTCAGTCTAGGAACTAATCATAGGGACCTCTCTTCATTTATATATATATGGTGATCTAATCACAAATGATGAGAGTGCAATTTCCTTGTCACATAGTTAATTTGCAACAACAACACAATGATCTGTGCAAATAGTGACGCTATGGGTCATTTTATCCAACAAGAAGTACTAAATTGCAATTGATAACTCTTGGAGAGTTAATGACTATTCTCAATGAGATAAGGTCAAACTTTGCAATTAGGCAAGTAGCGCAAGGCGCACCTTACTTCGATATTCTAGAAACCCGAGGCTTGGCCAAAGGCTACTGGAATGTGAAAAACGGCAAAGGCAAAATCATTATTATCTTCTAGGAAGATAAAAGACATATCCCAAAATGTTTGCTTAAATGTGGCAAACGGGATCGCGGAAGCGTGACTGCCATTTGGACAAAGCAGACATGAAGGAATTGAAGAACGAACAAGGCTCTGACTTCAAATATGTTTGTCATAAATTTATTTACTACTAGTATTAAAATTGGATTTTAGATACTTAGTGTGATATAAATATATATTGATGTTCAGAATCTGCTATGAACAGGACACTGACCTCAATTGAGATTTAATCTACGAATTGGAAACAGGACGAAAGTCGCTGTTTTAACCGTAGATACCTAAATTTAGGAACTACCTTCGGGTGTGTACTTAAATTAGGAATATGTTATAATGTAACTAGTTTGACTAGAAACATTATCTTTATATCAGTGTTTAACCCGCTGCGGGTGAACCTTTATATTCAAGAACACTAAAGTGTTTTATTATATAATGATGATATTGAGATAAACACATTAGATGTGAATAACAGAATTTATGTTTTGAATATAAATAAATCTCGAACATATAACGTGACAAACAAATAGCTCAAACTGATTTGATCAGAAGAAACTAATTGTGGCATTGTTGTCTGGGACACAATTAAACAAGACTCGTATATCCACACTTTCGAAGAGTGGGTACTAGGACTAATTTGATTCCATTCAAATAAAGTCTACGAATCTAGTTTATTAGGAAAAGTGCCTATAACACTATTACTTGGTAAAAGTGTAAATGCCACCAATCTGTTAGCCATAGTTCATAGTGAAGCAAGTGGGCCCATGTCTAGCTCGGCTAGAGGTGGAAATGAATATTTCATGACCTTTACGGATGTGGCATCGCGTTATGGTTACGTGTTTCTTTCGAAACACAAATCGGAAACTTTTAGAGTTTCGACACGAAATAGACAAACAGATCGGCTAAAGTATTAAACTATCACGGTAAGACCGTAATGGAAAATACTTAAGCAATAAATTTCTAATATACTAGAAAGAGTATAGTATTCTTTCAATGAGGACTCCTCACGGAACACGTCAGTTTGACGGTGTGTCCGAACTGAGTAACTGAATTTTTTTGGACATGATAAGGTTAATCATGAGTCGCTCTGAGCTACCATTTCCTTCAACGGATAAGCTTTAACCGTGCAAGAACTTATTTAGAATAAGGTTACATTAAAAATCTATTTGACAGATATCATATTAGATATGAACAGGAAATAAACCAGGTTTCTCATTCCTGAATATTTGGGTATGCTGGGCATATGTTTGGATGATACCAAACTAGAACCCAAATTAGATAAGTGCCAATTGTCGGTAATCCTAGGGATACCAAAGTATTGTACTTATACAACTCACAAGAGAACAATTAGATTTTTGCTCACCATGCGGTTTTCCTAAGAGGAACAGCGATATGCAGTGGTAAGTGGGAGGATAGTAAAACTCGATGAAAAATCGGAGTAATACGATTCCAGGCACCAATTCCTAATGGAACATAAAATAGTTCATCAATGATGAAACTATTATCATTAATCTTCGAATACACAAGAACCACGTATGTCGGAAAGATTCAGAAAACAACCTGGGGTATGGGTTTCTGATCTCACCTCATAAAGATGTTTAACTTATTGAGGAATACCAACTGACTACGTAAGAGGAAGTGATACAAGGTATCGACTCTCTATTATGGAAAAGTGCCATATAATCCGGATTGGATTCCATGTATAACAACCAGTTTGGAAACTAGTTGATGTACCGCAAGGCATTGTGCCTATTGGTACTGTATAAGTCTTCAAGGAATACATACATGGATGGCAACATACCAACGAATAAAGCTAGGCTTTTAGCGGAAATGTATCGTTATCAACATTGTGTTGATTACGATTCAACCTTTTACTTGTTGCCACGGTAAATCCATTTGGATAATGCTTGCTAAGGCTGCGTGTTTCATTTATGAAATATGACGGCTTTACGGGAAAATCGCTTTCCTGAAAAGGAAACCTTTTGGAGGATGTTTACAACATCCTGACGGTTTTGTCGTACAAAAACTAGCAAACATGGTTTGCAGGTTAATCGATCCATGTTTGGATTGAAGCAAGCATTATGTTCTTGGAATTATCGTTTTGATGTAATCATAATTGTTTATGATTTAATTCAAAACGAAATTGATTCTTGTGTATATAAGAGGGTTAGTGGGAGCGCACTGATAGAGGTTGTCCTATAAAATAATGATAATACGTCATTTCTTGGAAATGATATTCCCATAATAAAATCGGTGAAAGCTTGGCTTTCGAGAAAACTCTCCGAGAAATCGTACATTGAAAAATGTACGCGACCTGGTTTCTCATATGCTTTGAGCATATGGATTCACAAACGGGCCAATCCAAGTGATAGTCACTGGATTGAGATTAAGAACATACTTAGTGTCTTAGAGAACTAAGGATGTTGTCTTAAACTATGGAGAAGGAAAACTTAAAGTGACTAGGATCACTGCTACAAGTTTTCTAACCGGTAAAAGCGACTATAAGTCCCAAACGGTACTATACAGTTTGAATAATGGAACAGTGAGCTGGTACTATTTGTACAGATCATGGTGTTGTTGTACAAATTAACTATGTGACAAAGGAGATTGCACTCTTATCATTTGTGATTATATCACCTAGATATATAAATGATAGGAGGTCCCTATGATTTATTCCTGGATTGAGAATGATATGAGACAGTATCAGTCCACGAAGGATAAATAATTAAATATCCCTAGTCAGAGCATTGTCGAGATTGGACATCGATAAATGCGTAAAAGACTTATGTTACACTTGTGCGCGTTGTGAGGGCACAACGACATAGTTCTCATAAATTTGGGTATAAGATACTGATGCAAGTGTAATAGGAGGTTTTTTTTTACCGATGGTAATGGAAACAGCTTCGCTCTGGATAGACCCCCTCGGAATTCCCTCAGAAATCAGGGTAGGTATATTTGGTTTTAACCTGAGACTCGCACCGCTAATACTTGCGACAATCAATATATTTTGGTTGCGATCGTCCAGGCTTTAACAGGTTCTGTGTACGCCAATGCTGGGTATATTGAGAATCGTAGTGTGTTGGGTGTGATGTCAAGATGAAAGTATCACTCCAGTCATATGGAGATGATGGTCACGTAGGATACGGAACTCGTTCTCTTAAATGCTCGAGCTATCAGGATATTATGACAAGGTCATGTATATCCGATTATAGAGACTAGTTGCCAGACATCCGATATGTGCTTCGTATGGGGCAGACACAATTCCAGCCCTAGGCCTAGCACGTGATCATCCGATACTGGACAGAAATACACAATACTACGTATACTACGCCTGATATAGATCCTTTATTCTTGTAAGGATGTTTCCGGAGAATTGGGTAGGCATGGCGCTTTGCTAGAGGCCAACCTTGTCTTGTAAATCGGTAAAACGTAGTACTTGGTACTTACGTGTTCAGATAGTCCGACAATCGAATTTACTGCCAACATATCAGGGGATCTCATGGGTCGCTTCCCGAAGATTCACCGATGACGTATCACTCGCACTCAAAATTAATATGGGATTAATTAGAAGAGAGAGAAAATTAATCTGGGATTAATTGCGGAGATATTTTATCTGGAATAAAATATCAATTAAAGAGAGATAATGATTAATTTGGAATTAATCGATTAATTAATATATTCGATATATTAAATGAAATTGAATTTCGACGCAGAATTAAAATTAGATTTTAATTCGGGCGAATGAATTAATTTAGAATTAATTCGTTAGCGACATGAATAGTAATTATGTTAGGCATGATTATTTTATTAAATTAGATTTAATTACGTCGCAACGGAAAATTCATTAATTTAGAATTAACGAACCCGAGCCCGAGATTATTTGCGAGCATATTCGCATTTCGAATTCGAGTGCGGCACACAAGTCAAATCAAGCGTCAAATCATTAGTCGCATCCAGCGTCAAATCATTAGTCACTTTGAGTGATATGACAACTTGTCACTTGATTTGATTGATTGATGGATTGATGGAGGTTGGTGTGGCTTTTAATGTTTGACTTTTTGAAAGCCAAATACACATGAAATGAATTTGAAATTCAAATTAGTGTATTAGGATAAACTTTAGTAATCAACCAAATTAATCTCTCTCACACTTCTTCTCCTTTCTCTCCACACGCCCAATGGGCTAAAAATGCTCCCTAGTTTAGCTCAAAACTGAGAGCAATGGGAAGCACAAGAGTGGGATTTTGTGGCAAAATCACAAGTGCTAGCACACTTACGAGACATGCGAAGGTGATAGGGAAGTCTACCCATGAGCCGGGAATCGTTCGACGAAGCTCGGAGCTTAACGAAGGATCACCCATGGCCGAATTTGGAGGGCAGTGGCAGTGAACTGCCGTGATAGTCCAAAGGAGCAGAATTCGGTTTTGTTCGTCGCCGCATCGCTCAACCGATCGATGTGAGTATTCTGTAACTTCTTCGATTTGTATTCGCACATATTTCATGCTTATTATTGATCTTGGGACCTTAATAGAAACCAACATAGGATGGAAACTCGGACATAAATTTCATAGCCGACTAGATTTCCACGTATGATCTGTACTCGGGATACAACTCCACGTGCCACTTCACTAAACGACGCATATTTCGTTTTATGTTGTTTTGATTTGTTTATTATTCGCTACTAGATTTCCGCATGTTATTTGTTTATGTAATGATGAGATAAAGCGCATGGGCTTAGTACGTAGGATTAAAGGTCCTCTAAGTCAATAGGTTAAAAGCCTTAACTGTTGGACAATTATGACCCATAGCGTCACTATTTGTACAGATCATGGTGTTGTTGTACAAATTAACTATGTGACAGAGGAGATTGCACTCTTATCTTTTGTGATTAGATCACCTAGATGTATAAATGATAGGAGGTCCCTATGATTTCTTCCTGGACGGAGAATGATATGAGACAGTATCAGTCCACGAAGGATAAATCATTAAATATCCCTAGTCAGAGTATTATCGAGATTGGACATCGATAAATACGTAAAAGACTAGTATTACACTTGTGCACGTTTGTGAGGGCACAACGTCATAGTTCTCATATATTTGGGTATAGGATACTCATACAAGTGTAATAGAAGGTTATGTTTTACCGAAGGTACGGGAAACCGCTTCGCTCTGGATAGACCACGGTGGAATCCCATTGGTAGTATGACTATGTGTCTATTGGAGTCTGCAATCAGGGTAGGTGTATTTGGTCTTAACCTGAGACTCGCACCGCTAATGCTTACGACAATCAATATATTTTAGTTGAGGTCGTCCAGGGTTTTAACAGGTTCTGTGTACGCCGATACTGGGTATATTGGGAATCGTAGTGTGTTGGGTGTGATGTTAAGACGGAAGTGTCACTCCAGTCATATGGAGATGATGGTCACATAGGATACGAAACTCGTTCTCTTAAATGCTCGAGCTATCGGGATATTATGACAAGGTCATGTATATCCGATTATAGAGACTAGCTGTCAGACATCCGATATGTGCTTCGTACGGGGCAGACACAATTCCAGCCCCAGGCCTAACACGTGAACATCCGATACTGGACAGAAATACGCAATATTTTGGTATACTACGCTTGATATAGATCGCATATTCCTATAAGGATATTTCTGTAGAATTGGGTAGGCATGGCGCTTTGCTAAAGGCCATCCTTGTCTTGTAAATCGGTATAAACGTACACGACGAGGTACTTACGTGTTCGAATAGTTCGACGATCGTATTTATTGCCAACATATCCGGGGATCTCATGGTCGCTTCCCGAAGATTCACCGATGATGTATGACTCGCACTTTAATTAATCTGGGATTAATTTAATGAGAGAGAAAATTAATCTGGGATTAATTACGGAGATATTTTATCTGGGATAAAATATTAATTAAAGAGAGAGAACTATTAATTTGGAATTAATCGATAAAATAATATATTGATATATTATTAGAAATTGGATTTCGACGCGGAATTAAAATTAGATTTTAATTTGGTGAACGAATTAATTCGTTAGCGTTATTGAATAGTGATTTTGCTAGGTGTAATCGTTTAATTGCGTCGTAACGGAAAATTCGTTAATTTGGAATTAGCGAACCCGAGCCCAGGATTATTCGCGAGCGCATTCGCATTTCGAATTCGAGTGCGGCGCGCAAATCAAATCGAGCGTCAAATCGTTAGTCACATCAAGCGTCAAATCAAATGTCACTTTGAGTGATGTGAAAGTTGTCACTTGATTGAGTGATTGATGTGGTTGTTGAAAAGGCATTAATGGGCTTTTGCTTTTTGACATTTTTGGTAAAAGGAAATTGAAAAAGAATTTGGTAAATGGTTTTATTTTATTTCGGAAATATAAAAACAAAATACACTTTTTTTTCCCACTCTCTCTCCTCTTTTCACGATTTCTTCTCCCTCTCTTTTCCCTCCTTCTCTTCTCTCGGCTTTGAGCCATTTTTGTTCTCCATTTTTCTGGTTTGACCGAATCTTGAAGAAGCAAAGAAGAAGATCTAGTGCTAGCACACCTTGAGTGATACAAAGGTGATAGGGCAGTGTTCTTGTGAGCTTGGAATCGTTTTTTGGAAGCTTGAAACTTGGAGCTTCAATGGTGTCTTCAATGGCCGATCATGGAGGAACCAACAAGCAGCAAAATCGAGCCCTCCACTGCAGTACAAGGACGCCACTGCCACGTTTTGGAGAAGCTAGAAGACTTGTGTTCATCGCATCTCAAACCGTTCAATGTTAGTATGTATTCCGCCTTACTCCTTTGTGTATTCATGCGAATTTCTTGCTTGATTTCATGATCTTGGGACCTAATTAGAAACCAACAATGGTATCTATGAGCTTTGATCAAACATGAAAATTTTAGGGTTTGAATTGGGTAAAATCAATTGAAACATGATTTGGTTGAATTGATTGATTAAGTATGCTTGTATATTGATGAATTGAAGTTGTGTCTGTTCAATTTCATGAAATTGGATTGGATCCATTTTTCCCCAAATTTTTGGAGTAGGCCGAAAATGATGAACCCTAATTTCTTGGTGATTTTGTTTGTTTGATCATTGGATGACTTAAAACAAGTGGGTAATGTTGTTTTGAAGTTCAATTGGATTGAATTTTGATTTGGAATAATTTTTCCCTTTTAAAGTGGCTTGGCCGAATTCTTGAACAATTGAAATTCATTGTGTTTTTTGATTTTAATTCATTGGATGAGTTGAATTGATTTGGGAAATGATGATTGTGGATTCAATTGGATTGAAACCGAATCGAATGGAAAAAAACCCCCTAATTGCCGAGAATAAAGTAGCATGTATTGGGTTTGATTTTGATGAAATTGTGTTGGACACTATTTGTTATTAAAGTGCATGATTAATTAGGCTAATTAATGTTTGAGGAATGTTAATTGGATGATTAATTGTGTATTACACTTAGGTTAATTAATTATGGAATTTGGAATTTTATAAGTTAATTAATTTGAGATTATTTTGGAAATTGGGCCTTATAAGTTGTAATTGGGCTTTTGGGCTTTGTTGTACCAAGTTAGGTTTAGGCCAATTTGGTTGGATCCAATTGGGCCCAAAACCGCATCCAAAAAGTCCAATTATGACTTAATGGACCTTAATTATTTAATTGGGCCTAATGGGCCAAAATTAATTTAAAGGCTTATGGGGGTAAATCCCTGATTGGATTTTGGTTATTCGGTTTGACCCGAGTTGACCAAAAGTCCACGCCTTATAGAAATTAATTAAAAGCCCATTGGACTTTAATTAAATAAACATTAGATGTATATCGGGCTTAGAGACCCGTTGCGATTAAATTTGGAATTTAAGTCGTAAATGTTCATTAATAAAAGTGTAATATTTAATTTGGAATTAAATATTGAATTAGTATTAAATACAAATTGAATTGGATTTAATTTTGTAGTTTAATTTAATTCAAGAATTCGTACTTTGAGTACTTATTCGCAAAACGAGTTTGACTCGCACAAAAATCAAATCGTTGTTTGAACATTGGATGATCACTAATTATCAGATTAATTAATTGGATTAGATTGATTGATAACATGCTTGTATGAATACATGGTTGCGATGCGTGAATAATGTATATCGGATGGATATTAGTCGGGTGGGACAATTTTTGGAAATTGTAATAAATTTGATTTATTAATTGGACCTGCGTGTCCAGCCTTATCACCTCTATACTCTTTGTATTCTTTTCTCACCTATTCCCCTCAATGTAAATGAGGTTTCTTTAGAAGTGTAGTGTAACGGGTAGAAGTAAATACATGAGCTAGTTGGAGAGAGAAAATGAAAGATTTGATCTAGGATCAATGTAAAGTATCCATTTGCATATCATTATTATTTTAATTCATATGCGCTTTATTATGTGTTTAGAATGCATGTTTAAGGGTGTATGATGATGAGACCTTAACAAAGATAATAAATTGGTTGCCAATTTGCACGCGAAAAACCCTCGCTCAATATTAAGCGTCTTTCCTTCCATTGAGTGATTCTCACTCAAGATCTAAGACGGCATTGGCTTGGTGGCCAAAGTCAAGGCCTTTGTCTGTCGAAGATGTGTTTGAATCACGAAGGCTTTGTTCCATGTCAGTGTCTTGTCCAAGTTGTGGTTTGTTGGCCAAAGTCAATACCACTTCTTGTCCATCGACATTGATTACGAAGCTTTCCATGGTCAATGGGTCACACTTGACTGGGATCACTGAGTTTGTTGTGCCAAAGCCAAGGCTTAGTTGATTCAGAGGAAAAAGGTTAGGTAATACATTGGATGTATTGGCATATATAAGATATATGTTTCGGACTTGGACGTTCCCCTACCGGATCTAGGAATTGGATTGGATCCAATTGATCTTAGAGATCTACCTAGTTAATTATCATACAATTTGTTGGCCAAAGTCAAGATTGTGTGATATTTAACGGGATCCTAGCCCACTAGGAAACACGGTTTCCCAAGTACTCGACAAAGGGTTAAAGGCTCGCCGAGAAATAGTGGGAGGCAAGAATTGAATTTGCAATATTCATTTAATTACTCGCCATATGCGCTCATTCAAATTATTTCGTCCTTAGATTAAATGTTAGTTGGACTAATATTTAAATTGTTGTTTTAATTAACAGTTGGACTGTATTATAGTTGATTATATATAATTGGATTATATTAATCAATATATTTGAATTAATTAATTTCAGTTTACAGTTGATTTTATAATTGGATTATAGTAATCAATGTAATTGAGGTTAATTAATTTAGATTATATTTGATTATATAGTTGGACTATTATAATCATTATAATAAATAGTACCACCAATCGTTGATTAAATAGTTGGACTATTAGAATCAAGATATAAAAATGAAAGATTAGTGTTTAAGACATAATCCTGGATGAAAATGTATTTAAACGACTTTAATTTTCAAATTGGGAATAAATTTCAGGATGGTCCTGGAAAAATAATAAGTTATTTTATTTGATAAAATAATATATTAAGCCTAAGCCTGGAGTTAAGCAAATAAGTGGAACATGATATTTGGAATATTCATGTAATGATAACTTTAGTGCTTATTCCACTATACTTGTCATATAGACTCCTTAATTTCTTTATCAGAACTAAGGATTATATTCTTAAAGTATGATATTGAAATTGAAGGATATTCAAAGATTAGATCTCACAAGTACTTTTAAAATTGCAATAAATAATTCTTGGAGAATTAATGACTATTCTCAAGGAGACAAAGTCAAAGTTTGCAATTAGGCAAGTAGCGTAAGACGCACCTTACTTCGATATTCTGGAAACCCGAGGCTTGCCCAAAGGCTACCGGAATATTGAAAATGACAAAGGCAAAATCATTATTATCTTCTAGGAAGATAAAAGGACATATCCCAAGAAGGAATTGAAGACGAGCAAGGCTCTGACTTCAAAAATGATTGTCATAATTATGTTCACAGTTAGTATTAAAATTAGATTTTAGATACTTAGCGTGGTACATAAAATATATATATTGATGTTCAGAATCTGTTTTGAACAGGATACTGACTTCAATTGAGATTTATCTGCGAATTGGAAACGGGACGAAAGTCGTTGTTTTAACCGTAGATAGCCAAATTAAGGAACTACCTTTGGGTATTTACCTAAATTTGGAAACTATTATAATGTAACTAGTTTGACTAGAAACATTATCTCTATATCACGTATAACCCGCTGCGGGTGTACCTTTATATTCTAGAACACTAAAGTGTTTCATTATATAAAGATGATATTGAGATAAACACATTAGATGTGAATAACAGAATTTATATTTTGAATATAAATAATATCTCAAATATATAACATGACAAATAAATAGCTCAAACTGATTTGATCAGTAAGAAACTTAAATGTGGCATAGTTGTCAAGGACACTATCAAACAAGACTCGTATATCCGCACTTTTAAGAGCGGGTACCAGGACTAATTTGATTCCATTCAAATAAAGTCTACGAATCTAGTTTATTGGGCAAAGTGCCTAAAACACATTTACTTGGTAAAAGTGTATATGCCATCGATGTTAGCCCTACTTCATAGTTAAGCAAGTGGGCCCATGTCTAGCTAGGCTAGATATGGATATGAATATTTCGTGACCTTTACAGATGTGGCATCGCGTATGGTTATGTGTTTCTTTTGAAACACAAATTGGAAACTTTTAAGTTTCGACACGAAATAGACAAACAGATCGACTATAGTATTAAACTGTCACGGTAAGACCGTAATGGAAAATACTTAAGCAATAAGTTTCTAGTATACTCGAAAGAGTATAGTATTCTTTCAAATGAGGACTCCTCCCGGAACACGTCAGTTTGACGGTGTGTCCGAACAAGATTAACCGAATTTTGGTAGACATAATAAGGTTAATCACGAGTCGCTCTGAGCTACCATTTCCTTCAACGGATAAGCTTTAACCAGTGTAAGAACTTATTTAGAATAAGGTTCCATAAATATTTGTTTGACAGATAACATATTAGATATGAACGGGAAAGAAACTGTGTTTCACATTCCTGTTAAATTTGGGTATGCTAGGCATATGTTTGGATGATACCAAACAAGAACCCAAATAGGATAAGTGCCAAATGTAGGTTATCCTAGGGATACCATAAGTATTGTACTTATACACCTCACAAGAGAGCAATTAGATTGTTGCTCACCATACGGTTTTCCTGAGAGGAATACCGATATGCAGTGGTAAGTGGGAGGATAGTATAACTCGATGATAATCGGAGTAATACTATTCTATGCACCGAATCCTTAATGGAACACAAATAGTTCATCAATGATGAAACTATTACTATTAATCTTCGAATACACAAGCACAGCGTAGGTCGGAAAGAATCAGAAAACAACCTGGGGTATTGGTTTCTGATCTCACCTCATAAAGATGTCTATCTTATTGAGGAATACCAACTGACTACGTATAAGGAAGTGATACAAGGTATCGACTCCCTATTATGGCAAAGTGCCAGATAATCTGAAATGGATTCCATGTATATCAATCAGTTTGGATACTAGTTGATGTACCACAAGGCATTGTGTCTATTGGTACTTATATGTCTTCAAGGAAGACGTACATGGATGGCAACATACCAACGTACTTAAGCTAGGCTTGTAGTGGAAAGGTATCATTACCAACATTGTGTTGATTACGATTCAACCTTTTACCTGTTGCCACGGTATATCCATTTGGATAATGCTTGCTAAAGCTGTACATTTCATTTATGAAATGTGTTAGTTAAAGATAAAAATCGCTTTCCTTAAACGGAAACCTTTTGGAGGATGTTTATAACATCCTGACGATTTTGTCGTACTAAAACCATCAAACAAGGATTGCGGGTTATTCGATCCATGTTTGGATTGAAGCAAGCATAAGGTTCTTGGAACTATCGTTTTGATGTAATAATAATAATTTATGATTTAATTCAAAACGAAAATGATTCTTGTGTATATAAGAGGGTTAGTGGAGAGCACTGACAGTGGCTGTCCTATATATAAAATAATGATAATACGTCATTTCTTGGAAATGATATTTCCATAAAATAACTATCGGCGAAAGCTTGGCTTTCGAAATACTCTCCGAGAAACCGTACATTGAAAGATGTACGCGACCTGGTGTCTCATACGCTTTGAGCATATGGATTCACAAACAGGCCAATCTGAGTGATAGTCACTGGATTGATGTTAAGAACATCCGTTAGTATCTTAGAGAACTAAGGATGCTGTCTTAGTCTATGGAGAAAGAGAACTTGAAGTGACTGGGGTCACTGTAGTATGTTTCCTATAACCGATAAAGACGACTAAGAGTCGCAACGGTACAATACAGTTTGAATAATGGTACAGTGAGCTGGAAATCTTCCAAGCAAAATACTGTTACCGAATAAACAACAAATACGGTACAATACAGATCATGGTGTTGTTGTACAAATTAACTATATGACAAGGGAGATTGCACTCTTATCATTTGTGATTAGATCACCTAGATGTATAAATGATAGGAGGTCCCTATGATTTGTTCCTGGACGGAGAATGATATGAGACAGTATTAGTCCACGAAGGATAAATCATTAAATATCCCTAGTCAGAGTATTATCGAGATTGGACATCGATAAATACGTAAAAGACTAGTATTACACTTGTGCACGTTTGTGAGGGCACAACAGCATAGTTCTCATATATTTGGGTATAGGATACTCATGCAAGTGTAATAGGAGGTTATGTTTTACCGATGGTACGGGAAACAGCTTCGCTCTGGATAGACCCCTGTGGAATCCCATTGGTAGTATGACTATGTGTCTATGGGAGTCTGTAATCAGGGTAGGTGTATTTGGTCTTAACCTGAGACTCGGACCGCTAATGCTTACGACAATCAATATACTTTAGTTGAGGTCGTCCAGGGCTTTAACAGGTTCTGTGTACGCCGATACTGGGTATATTGGGAATCGTAGTGTGTTGGGTGTGATGTTAAGACGGAAGTGTCATTCCAGTCATATGGAGATGATGGTCACGTAGGTTACGGAACTCGTTCTCTTAAATGCTTGAGCTATCGGGATATTATGACAAGGTCATGTATATCCGATTATAGAGACTAGTTGCCAACATCCGATATGTGCTTCGTACGGGGCAGACATAATTCCAGCCCCAGGCCTAGCACGTGAACATCCGATACTGGACAGAAATACGCAATACTTCGGTATACTACGCTTGATATAGATCGCATATTCCTATAAGGATATTTCCGGAGATTTGGGTAGGCATGGCGCTTTC
>SKCR01023084.1:0-20290 GCA_019454045.1 Zanthoxylum bungeanum | reverse complement strand
CGTTCGGATCATACATCGTGGCGATGTGATGATCGTATAAATCGCGTCAACGATAATCAAACAAATCCGCTGACGAAAACCTTTCCTCAGCATTTGAGCGAACCTTACATAGTTCGGGTGTGGGACACTCGAGTGACTGGCTATGTGCCAAGTGGGAGATTGTTGGATAATATGACCCATAGCGTCACTATTTGCACAGATCATTGTGTTGCTGTAGTAAATTAACTATGTAACAAGGAAATTGCACTCTCGTCATTTGTGATTAGATCACCATAGATATATAAATGAAGAGAGGTCCCTATGATTAGTTCCTGGATTGAGATGATATGAGACAGTATCAGTCCATGAAGGATTAATCATTAAATATCCCTAGCCGTAGTATTATCGAGACTGGACATCGATAATGCGGAATAGGCTAGTATTGCACTAGTGCGCGTTGTGAGGTCACAACGGCATAGTTCTCATATATATAAGTATTGGATACTTGTGCAAGTGCGATAGGAGGTCGTGTTTTCACCGATGGTACGGGAAACAACTTCGCTCTGGATAGACCCCGGAATCCCATTGGTATTATAACTAGGTGTCTATGGGAGGCCGGCCGAATCAAGGTAGGTGTTTATAGTCTTAACCTGAGACTTGCATCGCTAATACTTACGACAATCGGTAAACTTTGGTTTTGGTAGTTGGGGGACTTTAAACGGGTTCTGTGTACACCACTTCTAGGTTTATCAGAGAATCGTAGTGTATTGGATGTGATGTCAAGACGGAAGTGTCACTCCAGTCATAATGGAGATGATGTCACGCAGGATACGGTATTAGTGCTCTTAAGTGATGCGCATCCAATCGTGATATTATGACCAGGTCATGAATATCCGATTATAGAGACTAGTTACCAGACAACCGATATGTGTTTCGGACGGGGCAGACATTTATCCAGCCCCAGCCCTAGCACGTGACTATCCGATACTGGGCCGATATGCACAATACAATTGTATACTACGCTTGATACAGATCTTTGATATTCTTGATGAATATGTCCGGAGAATTGGGTAGACTTGGTGCTTTTGCTAGGAGTCGACCTTGTCTCGTAAATCGGTAGAACGTAGTACTGGTACGTACGTGATTCGGGCACTCCGACGACCGTATTTACTGCCAACTTATCCGGGGATCTCATGGGTCGCTTCCCGATAATCCCCCGATGACGCACAACTTGCACTCTTGAATAATCTGGGATTATATAGAAGAGAGAGAAAATTAATCTAGGATTAATTACGGAGATATTTTATCTAGGATAAAATATCGTCTAGAGAGAGATAACGATTAATTTGGAATTAATTGGTAAATTAATATATTCGATATATTAAACGAAATTAGATTTCGACGCGGAATTAAAATTAGATTTTAATTCGGGCAAACGAGTTAATTTAGAATTAATTCGTTAGCGACGTAAATAATAATTTCGCTAGCCGCAATTATTCGATTTAATTAACGTCGCGACGTAAGCTCGGTATTTCGGAAATATCGAACCCGAACGCGTGAGTGCACGTGGGCCCACTTTCATTTGGAAACGTGTGGGGCCCACATGACACATGTCATTTTATGCATTATTTAATTCTAATGCATTGCATGGTGATAGTGTACAATACACTCAATGGTTTTGAATGGAGTTTGAGTGTTTGACACTCTAAGCCATTGCATGTTTTGTGTCATAAGTTTATTATTAATTTAATAAATATTATGGCATAAATATAAATTGATTTTTGGTAACAAAATTCAATTAACAACTCTCTCATTTTTGCTCTCTTCTCTCACGCCCAAAGGGGCACAAAACTCACTGGTTTTTCATCAAGAAAAACGTGAGCAATAGGGAAGCCAAGAGTGGGTTTTCATGGTGAAAATTCAAGTGCTAGCACACTTACAAGTCTTGCGAAGGTGGTAGGGAGGTTCACCCATGAGGCGGGACTCATCCGACGGAGTTTGGAGCTTCGTTTTGAGACCCGAAACTGCCAAGACAGTGGACAGTGGACAGTTGCAGTGGCGTGAGCAAGGCAGTGCGTTTTTGGCCTTCATTCGTCTCCAAATCGACTCAACCGATCGATGTGAGTATTCCGCTACCTCCATTGATGTATTCACGCATTATTTCATGTCTTGATTTGATCTTGGGACCTTAGAATAAACCAACACTCTCTACTCTCCTCCTCCCATATTCTGCTGGGCTGTGATTGGGGTACCGATGGAGTAGCACTGGGGAGTGCAAATGGTATGCTGGTATTGGGTAATCCCTCTTTAGGTGACCCATTTGTCCACATCAGTAACAACCTCTGCCCCAGAACCGGCAAGCTCATATATGAGACCCCCCACATATCAAACATACTAGGGGACCTCGCCCCGGCTGGGCCATCGACTGAGAATAAACTGCATGAGATGTAACGCTCAGGGCAGGCCTACGGTCTGAACCTCCCTGAATGAGCCACATGTCTCTACATATAGTGGGAGAAGCTGATGTCTGCTGCTGTGTACTCAGGCCACCCTGTTGCGGCCTAACTCTCTCCTCTGATCTTGGCCTCTTCTAAGACTCTCTCTACTTCTCATTCTCTAAGTCGCGTGTCATATCAGAGAAGCAGTATCTAGAACCTAAGTATAAGTAGTGGTCTCTGTAAAGTGGATAGACCAAATAGATAATCTCGAAGCCCATTGGCAAACCTCTTCACTTTCAATTCTTCAGTACTAACTAAATATTAGGCATACCAGGATAGAAGAGTAATTGTATATCATACTCAGAAATCGTCATCTGTTCCCCTTGGACTAACTGCTCAAACTCAAGAAAGCATTAGATGCTTGATGAAAAAGTTAGTTGGCTTGTGTAAGAGAATATAATTGTATGACCCATAGCGTCACTATTTGCACAGATCATTGTGTTGCTGTGGTAAATTAACTATGTAACAAGGAAATTGCACTCTCGTCATTTGTGATTAGATCACAATAGATATAAATGAAGAGAGGTCCCTATGATTAGTTCCTGGATTGAGATGATATGAGACAGTATCAGTCCACGAAGGATTAATCATTAATATCCCTAGCCGTAGTATTATCGAGACTGGACATCGATAATGCGGAATAGGCTAGTATTGCACTTGTGCGCGTTGTGAGGGCACAACGGCATAGTTCTCATATATATAAGTATTTGATACTTGTGCAAGTGCGATAGGAGGTCGTGTTTCACCGATGGTTCGGGAAACAGCTTCGCTCTGGATAGACCCTTCGGAATCCCATTGGTATTATGACTAGGTGTCTATGGGAGGCCGAAATCAAGGTAGGTGTGTATAGTCTTAACCTGAGACTTGCATCGCTAATACTTACGACAATCGGTAAACTTTGGTTTTGGTTGTTGGGGGACTTTAAACGGGTTCTGTGTAAACCACTTCTGGGTTTATCAGAGAATCGTAGTGTATTGGATGTGATGTCAAGACGGAAGTGTCACTCCAGTCATAATGAGATGATGTCACGCAGGATACGGTATTAGTACTCTTAAGTGATGCGCATCCAATCGTGATATTATGACCAGGTCATGAATATCCGATTATAGAGACTAGTTACCAGACATCCGATATGTGTTTCGGACGGGGCCAGACACTTATCCAGCCCCAGCCCTAGCACGTGACTATCCGATACTGGGCCGATACGCACAATACATAGTATACTACGTTTGATACAGATCTTTGATATTCTTTGATGAATATGTCCGGAGAACTTGGGAAGACTTGGTGCTTTGCTAGGAGTCGACCTTTTCTCGTAAATCGGTAGAACGTAGTACTTGGTACGTACTGATTCGGATACTCCGACGACCGTATTTACTGCCAGATTATCCGGGGATCTCATGGGTCGCTTCCCGATAATCCACCGATGATGCACAACTCGCACTCTTGAATAATCTGGGATTATATAGAAGAGAGAGAAAATTAATCTAGGATTAATTACAGAGATATCTTATCCAGGATAAAATATCGTCTAGAGAGAGATAACGATTAATTTGGAATTAATCGGTAAATTAATATATTCGATATATTAAACGAAATTAGATTTCGACGCGGAATTAAAATTAGATTTTAATTCGGGCAAACGAGTTAATTTAGAATTAATTCGTTAGCGACGTAAATAATAATTTCGCTAACCGCAATTATTCGATTGATTAACGTCGCGACGTAAGCTCGGTATTTCGGAAATATCGAACCCGAACGCGTGAGTGCACGTGGGCCCACTTTCATTTGGAAACGTGTGGGGCCCACATGACACATGTCATTTTATGCATTATTTTATTCTAAATGCATTGCATGGTGATAGTGTACAATACACTCAATGGTCTTGCATGGAGTTTGAGTGTTTGACACTCTAAGCCATTGCATGTTTTGTGTGTCATAAGTTTATTATTAATTTAATAAATATTATGGCATAATATAAATTGATTTTTGGTAAATCATTTTTAACTTAACACAATTCAATCTCTCTCAAACTCTCTCTTCTCTCACGCCAATGTGGCTGTTCTTCACTGGTTTTGAACCAGTTTGGGCGTGAACAAAGGGAAGCCAAGAGGGGGTTTTCATGGTGAGAAATCAAGTGCTAGCACACTTACAAGTCTTGCGAAGGTGGTAGGGAGGTTCGACCATGAGACGGGATCCATCCGACGAAGCTAGGAGCTCCGTTTCTTCACCCGAAATCTGTTTTGCAGGGACAGTGGACTGTTGCAGTTTGGCGTGAAGGGCAGTACATTTGGCCTTGATTCGTCTTCAAATCGACATAACCGATCAATGTGAGTATTCCGCTACCTCCGTTGATGTATTCACGCATTATTTCATGTCTTGATTTGATCTTGGGACCTTAGAATAAACCAACAATAATCTCAACCATTTCTCTCACTTCCTAAGGTTAACACTTAGCATTCATTCACACAATTGTTGTGAGAAAAGATTTGAGAGAAAATAGAGAGAGTTCTAGCATTCACAAGTGTTGTGAAATTCAAAAAGCCAAACACCATTGTGAATTCTTAAATCTCTAAATAGTTTAGAGGTTTAATCTTTGTGAGTGAAGCCCACACTTCGGTTTGTTGGTTTCTAGTCATAGTTCAGAAGATCGAGTGGTTGATCTAAGTGTTGGACACCAAAGGATTGATCTTAGCTACTATATAACCAATGGAGAAGGCAAAGAAAATTTGAAGATCCATACCGGACCCGTTGTCACCATAAGGTCATATTCTTTCAAGTGTTGTAAGTTCATTTCCTTTGTAATAAGTCCATTTTGGAACTCAATTGTAAACTTGGAGGAGCCGATGCCATAAAGGACTCATTTACGAACTTATTTCATGAAGACTCAACAACATACAATGGAGCAAGATTTGAAGACCAAGAATGCCTTGGATTTATTGTACTAATTAGATTAGTATTTTAAAAAACAAAATAAGAGCCCGGTACTTAATTATGTATGTATGTGAAACTTCATTCCGTTACGAGTCCGTAGAAAAAAAACAGGGACCAAAAACGGACTCCGGAAGCTCCGGAAAGGAGGTAAATAAAGTATCAGTGTTTTGGACACCAGACTGATTGCGTCGAACGCCAGTAAAACGCAACTCAAACGTTTTGCTACAGCCTGGAAAACTTTCGAACGCCCAGCGAATGCTACACGAACGTTTTCAGCCCAGACCTGTGCACATATATATGTTTTAAATTGTTTATTAACCATGTCATATAGCCGGGTGCCTACTCTTGCATTTTCACATGCCATAACATGTAGACATGCATGATATTCAAGTTATAAAATATGATTTTATGTAAATTTAAAAGTTAAATTAGAATATAAGATGCATGTAAATGAATTAATAAGATTAATTGGTTTAAAGGTTTAAAAATTAGGAATCAAGTATAAGAACAAATGGACATTAATAATACATTATTTTCTTTGGTATATCGGATGGAAACCCAGAAATAAATTTCATAGCCGCTTCCGAATGGACGGTAATTTGGTTTGCACTCGAGATACGATTCCAAGTACCTTTGGAGTAAATAACGTACTTTTATCTATTAAATGGTTTATTGACATATAGTCCATTAGTTGAATTCTAAAATAATTTTAAAAACCTATAAGTGAACTAGTATTTTAATTGTTAAAATTAATTAGATCACTTAAGCAAACTGATTAAATTAGTTTAATTAGTTAATTATTAGTAGAGACGAATAAGTATTAGTGAATAAAAAAATTTTAAGTGTTAAAATGGTTAGATCACAATAATCCACTGATGCGCGGAAATATACATATTTACCGCCCCTTTACTTAATATTTTGTTAGTTTCTCGGGTTTGATGAACGTTTGATAGTTTTATTTTATTTTGCAGATAAAATAATATCGGGATCAATGAAATCATTAGGATGAAATGTGGTATCAAATAAGGGCAATATTGGACTTGATATATTAATTTTGGAGATTGGATTGAGCTGATTCAAGTTCCAGATTAAAGAAGACTCAACGATCTACAACTTGAAAGAGAAAATATTTTCAAATTATGATGATTTCATGACCGAAAATGATGAACATCCAGAAGGTGTGGAGTTGTAATTATTAAAAGTCATTATCAATCATTTTCAAAGCAAAATATTAATTAATTAATAATTAATAAAAATTATCAAATCAACACCAAACAAGATAAGCAATTAATAGAGCAATTACGGATTTGGTGGAGTAATTATTGGAGAAATTAATAATGGATTTGGTGGAGAATTTGATGGATGATTGATGGAGGTAAAATTTTGCCTATAAATACCAAGCCATTTCATTTGTAAAATTCATACTTTCTTCTAAGGAATTCCTTAAGAATACTAAGAAGATTGTATCTTGTTTGTTTATTTATAGCTTTTAGTAATTAATTTCCGCTTTCGCATTGTTTCTTTTCTTTACTTTTCTGTTTTTTCTTTACTTTCCGCAATTTACTTTTATGCACATTACTTTTCTTTCTTTAATTTTCAGTTTTTCCTTTCAGTAATGAGGAGGTAACTCCCCTTTGCTGGGGTAAAAGGTAAAACTTTTATTACTAATATTTAGATTAATCTCCCTTAATTAAATATATAAACTAGTTAAAACCTGACTTAACGAGGATACCGCCATATTGGTCGGTTGGTAATTATTTAAATTGGTTTTAACCTGACTAAACTAGATACCGCCTGATTGGTCGTTGGTAATTAATTATTAATTTGACTTAAGGGAGATATGTCTTTTACTTTTCAGTGGATCATTTTACCTCAGCATTTTCTTTTATTGTACTTTTACTTTATTTAATTTCAGCATTTACTTTTCAGCAATTTACTTTTCAGCATTTACTTTTCAGCAATTTACTTTCAGCTTTTACTTTATGTCTTTTACTTTTCAGTATTTTTATTTTATGTCTTTTATTTTTAAGTTTTTACTAGCCCTAGTTATGTGTTAGTTATCTGGGGTTGTGATGAATTCTAATATCACCGGTTATAAGGGGTTATTTATAGTTTGGGTAATTTAAAGGTTTACTTATAAGTCTTAAGCTTAATGCTTCTTGTTGTCTGATCACCAATAAGATTGATGTGGTAAATCTAAAATGAACTAGACATAGGGATTTTAGGTTTCAGCCTTAGACTTAATAGCCCACGATCTTCCTTGAGGATAGATAACCCTTTAATAGATTCCTTACAGGATAGGAATATACATGTCGGGCGGGGGTAGCCATAATTGGAACTTAAACTTAATGAATCCAGATAATTTGGTTGACATAGACATATGGTTCAATTGGGTTAAACTGGGTATTTGCGTCTGACCATCGACAGAGGCTTTTGCATAATTTAGTGTTCCAGGTTAGTAAACTGATTTATTACACAAACATAAAATAACCACTTCATCTTCATCTTTTAATGATATTAGAATGATTCACGACCCTAGATCTTTGTGTCTTTTGTTATTTTCCTTAGTATTTCCTTTTGTCTTTTTATTTATTTATTTATTTTGTAAAACCACTTTCAACCAATCAAACAATCATCTCTTCTTCATTAATTAGATATCTGTAAATAAATAGATTCAATAATTAATAACAACAGTAGGAATTAAGTCCTCGTGGGATCGATATTTTTATACTACTTGAACGATACGTGCGCTTGCGTTATACGTGTGTGTTTACGCCGGTCAAGTTTTTGGCGCCGTTGCCGGGGACTTATATTTCTTGAGTTGTTAATTTGAAGCTATCTAATTTACTTGTATCTATTTTCTTTATCTGTAATTTTTACTTCTTTTATTTTTCAGGTGATTGAAAAATGGAACTTTATTGAGAGATTGGGAGATCACGAGCTTTACTAGAAAATACACACCAATTTGGGAGCAACAGTCCGGTTTTCTGAGGCCTGTTGTCCAGCCCAACAATTATCACTGGATGCCAGAACAAGCAATACCACATTTGCTAAACAAAACGCAATGGGGAGATGTGACATTGTAATGGTAACCACCCTAGAGATTATTGCAAATACAAATACCATCCAGGGTGGCAGAGCTATCAAGATCCTTCTTGTTATGACGAGCCATCACATTTCACAGAACCGCATTTTCCATCTTATCCACCATCTACCTATGATCTTCATCAACAACCAGAACCATCAGAGGAAGATCAGTTGCTAAACATGCTCGAAGATATGTTCAAGACAAAAGAAAAAGTTAGATATAATGCTTGAAACAAGCCAGAAACAATTTGAAAGTATTCAGAGACAATCAAAATTCATTCAGAGGATGACAATCAAATGAGACAATTCACAGAAAACGAAACTACATACCTCAAGAACCAGTTTCAGATGACATAGATGAAGCCTTCGAGTACCAATCATTTCACAATGACACTTCAACAGAGGAGGAGGCTGAGCAGTATCAACAACCAGAGGTATCAGTTCAGGAACCCGAACCGGCAAAGTCTCAATTTGACTTTTATTATTCAGATTATGACGAGGATGAAGCTGATCTATTTGTACCAACTGCACCAACAACGAGGATCAAACTTTCAATTCTCAAAATGAAGATCTTGGAGCATGCTTTACCTTGATGTTTGAAGAAGATCTATCTGAACCATCCATTCCAATCGTATCAGAGGATGAAAACCTAATGTCAGAAACATCTTTGCATCCTCGGGTTGACAATTTTGAAGCATGTATTTCACAGATGACAGATGAAGAGATGAATACAAGAATTTTACAATACATCTGTGAAGAGAAGGTGGAGCAAGAAACAGAGCAAATGGAGGAGCAAATGTCTGACCTTAATAAGATCCAGAGCATTCAGGAGAAACATCGCTGTTTTGGGGAGTACAAATAAAGATATCAACCAGAAGCTTGACAGAATGGAATTTCCATTCCAAGTCAAGCATCATACGAGACCTCCTGATTTTCTTTCTTTCTTTCTTTGCAGGAACCACTGGAGTAAACAAGGAGCAAAAAGGTGGCACGAGTACTGAATGAGACAAAACTCTTTTTGCCACTTTACCGTTGGAAGAGACCCTTCAAAAGCAACGCTCACGGGATTGTCTTTAATCGGACATCCAAAACGACATTGAATCCTCCTTAACAGATGAATTTCAGTCACGTCTGGCTGAAGACGAAAAATTTAGCGCTAGCAGGGAGGCAACCCATGCAATTTGTTGTAATTTGTTTTCATATTTTGTGTGAACTTTTTAATTTTGTGTGTTATTTTTTAGGGAAAGGCACAAACGAAGCATTTTAAGACAGAAGGAATTGTGTTTGGCAATCAAAGATGAGAAACAATTCATTAGCGATGGCTGAATAAGGAATGAAATCTTGAGACACATCCTAATGAATTTATACTAAGCGAGTGGCGTATTGCGTACACAATTCCGTTGCCGTAATTATTGCTTTGATTCGCTTTTCTATTGTAATTATCTTTATTTTCGTAGACAGGATCCAGACTTTTTGACCTTTCACGATCTCTTTTGTTGTTTAGCTAACAATCGTCCTTTGGAAGATATTAGTGCTATTATACTCACCCTTTTTCAGGTACTATAAATTCAGCCCGTCATTGCACTTTGAAGGCGTCCAGAGTTGAAAAAGAATACAAAAAAAAAATGGAAGCCACTTCAAGAAGACGAGTTGAAAACATCTGCGTGTTTTGCGGTAGTAGTATTGGTACTAAGCCACAATACATAGAAGCAGCACAGGAATTGGGTCGAGTCTTAGCTGCAAGGAATATGCACTTAATATATGGCGGAGGAAATTTGGACTTATGGGGATCGTTTCAAAGGCTGTACAGGAAGGAGGCAGTCATGTTTTGGGAATCATCCAAACCTTTGGCAGAGGCAAATCTTATTGGTTCATCAAACGGAGAGGACTGATCGTGCCAGGTATGTCTGAACGACTGGTAGAAATGATTAACCGTGCTGATGCTTTTATCACTTTGCCAGGTGGCTTGGGCACATTGGAGGAAATTTTTATAGTTCTATCTTGGCTTGGGCGAACCTGAACATACACCAGAAACCGCTTGGACTGCTTAACGTTGATGGATTTTATGATTTTCTTTGTGTGTTTCTTGATGATGCTCGGAGAAATGGGTTCGTGTCAAAACCTATGAAAGAACTCCTCTTCACTGCCAGAACTGCTTCGGATCTAATAGACCAACTCATAGCCTATGAACCACAAGTTGACCCTATCATTTCAAGTAAAATTGGTCTGGGGACGATCGTGGTAGAGGCGTCGGGTTAATCTGGATCTTAACCTTTAATTTCCTGTAGATTTCTGCTAACCAGGTATTATCTTCTAACTCTTCTTCTACTGTTTAAGACATCGGGGACAATGTCTCATTTAGGTTTGGGGGAGGGAATTAGTTGATCAGTACCTTGTTTTTTTTTAGTTTGTGTGTTATTTTTATTTTTTAGTCCAAAATTTTTCGAAAAATACAAAAAAAAATTGAAAAATTTTCAAAAATTATAAAAATATTTTGCGTTTTTTATTTTTATTCTGACTAAAAAGGTGAAATTGGTGAGAGATAGCTGAGTAAGGAGTTTCCACTCCTGATACGTATCTCAAACCTATTTCGAAACAAGTTATTTTTGTTTATTTCATTTTGAATTATTTAATTTGTGAATTCTCCTTAAAACTGACTAAAAAGGATCTTCATATGTTTAGTTAACAGATTTATCAACATATATAGTAACATACGGACATGAGCTAAATTGAAAAGTTTGTAATATTCAGTACTCTAGTTTAATTGGAGGAAGCATCTCAAAAAGCAATGGAGTAAAAAAAAAAAAAAAAAAAAAAAAAAACGTCCGAGATCCGAGTTATTAAGTCTGTAAGGGTGTTTTAACACCTAGTGCCCTAAAACCAACTGGTTTGGGAGTCACTGGCCCAACACTCGCTACATGGATCAAAGATGCTGCAAAAATATATTTATATATCTGAAGTCTGGGTAATTAAGTCCGTAGGGGTGTCTTAACACCTGGTGCCCTAAAACCAACTGGTTTGGGAGCCACCGACCCAAAGCTCGCTACATAGATGGAAGATATTGTATATAAATAAAAAATAGAGAAAAATCAAAGAAAAAATCAGAAAAATCAGAAATATTATTCTATTGCTCCAAAAGATGTGAAATCTGATAGAACTTTAGGACAAAAATATTACTCTCTTATCAACTGCACTTATGACTGTTGTGGGCAAAAATGAGTTGTTTAATATTTTGTTGGCTGTGTATATGAAGAATGGTAAAAATAATCGGAGAATTTACTTATTCGGTAATTTAGAATGAAACAAAACAACTAGTAACTTGGAGTAAAAGTTTTACCTGATTAGTCACTAACTTCTTTATTCTCTTTTCGCTTGTCTTTTTGCTTTTGTGTGCATTAGTTTTAATACTTTTTTACTTTTGTAAAATGTTTGTGGGTATCATTGCTGTAAACCCTCACGAGACTACAACTCGTCCACTAGGGACACCTAGGGGTTTAAAGGCTTGTTGCATATGCTAAATGCAACCGTGATCCCTACGAAAGTGGCTTAGTTTAATTTTAATTTTTTTTGTTTGTTTTGCTCGAGGACTAGCAAAATGTTAGGTTTGGGGGTGTGATGAGCGGAAAATATATCAATATTTACCGCCCCTTTTACTTAATATTTTGTTTAGTTTCTCGGGTTTGATGAACGTTTTGATATGTTTTATTTTATTTTGCAGATAAAATAATATCGGGACTCAATGAAATCATTTAGGATGAAATGTGGATCAAATAGGGCAATTATTGGACTTGATATATTAATTTTGGAGATTGGAAACTTGAAAGGGCGTTTTTGACGAAGTGCAGTTTTGGAAATTCCAGTTTTGCGCATCTGTCGTATTTTGGGCATAACTTTTTACTCCGATATCGGATTGCGCTGATTCAAGTTCCAGATTAAAGAAGACTCAACGATCGACAACTGTGAAAGAGAAAATATTTTCAAATTATGATGATTTCATGACCGAAATTGATGAACTATCCAGAAGTGTGTGGAGTGTAATTATTAAAAGTCATTATCAATCATTTTCAAAGCAAAATATAATTAATTAATAATTAATAAAAATTATCAAATCAACACCAAACAAGATAAGCAATTAGTGGAGCAATTATGGATTTGGTGGAGTAATTAGTGGAGAAATTAATAATGGATTTGGTGGAGAATTTGATGGATGATTTGATGGAGGCAAAATTTTGCCTATAAATACCAAGCCATTTCATTTGTAAAATTCATACTTTCTTCTAAGGAATTCCTTAAGAATACTAAGAAGATTGTATCTTGTTTGTTTATTTATAGCTTTTAGTAATTAATTTCCGCTTTCGCACTTTCTTTTCTTTACTTTTCTGTTTTTACTTTCCGCAATTTACTTTTATGCACAGTACTTTTCTTTCTTTAATTTTCAGTTTTTCCTTTCAGTAATGAGGAGGTAACTCCCCTTTGCTGGGGTAAAAGGTAAAACTTTTATTACTAATATTTAGATTAATCTCCCTTAATTATAATATATAAACTAGTTAAAACCTGACTTAACGAGGATACCGCCATATTGGTCGGTTGGTAATTATTTAAATTGGTTTTAACCTGACTAAACTAGATACCGCCTGATTGGTCGGTTGGTAATTAATTATTAATTTGACTTAATCTGGATACCGCCTATATGGCTGGTTGGTAATTATCATGCAAAGTTAATATATTATATTAAGGGAGATATCTAAAATAGAAATAATAAAAGTGGATCATTTTACCTCAGCATTTTCTTTTATTGTACTTTTACTTTATTTAATTTTCAGCATTTACTTTTCAGCATTTACTTTCAGCATTTACTTTTCAGCAATTTACTTTCAGCTTTTACTTTATGTCTTTTTTTTTCAGTATTTTTATTTTATGTCTTTTATTTTTAAGTTTTTACTAGCCCTAGTTATGTGTTAGTTATCTGGGGTTGTGATGAATTCTAATATCACCGGTTTATAAGGGGTTATTTTATAGTTTGGGTAATTAAAGGTTTACTTATTAAGTCTTAAGCTTAATGCTTCTTGTTGTCTGATCACCAATAAGATTGATGTGGTAAATCTAAAATGAACTAGACATAGGGATTTTAGGTTTCACAGCCTTAGACTTAATAGCCCACGATCTTCCTTGAGGATAGATAACCCTTTAATAGATTTCCTTACAGGATAGGAATTTACCTGTCGGGCGGGGGTAGCCATAATTGGAACTTAAACTTAATGAATCCAGATAATTTGGTTGACATAGACATATGGTTCAATTGGGTTAAACTGGGTATTTGCGTCTGACCATCGACAGAGGCTTTTGCATAATTTAGTGTTCCAGGTTAGTAAACTGATTTATTACACAAACATAAAATAACCACTTCATCTTTTAAATGATATTAGAATGATTCACGACCCTAGATCTTTGTGTCTTTTGTTATTTTCCTTAGTATTTCCTTTTGTCTTTTTATTTATTTATTTATTTTGTAAAACCACTTTCAACCAATTAAACAATCATTCTCTTCTTCATTTAATTAGATATCTGTAAATAAATAGATTCAATAATTAATAACAACAGTAGGAATTAAGTCCTCGTGGGATCGATATTTTTATACTACTTGAACGATACGTGCGCTTGCGTTATACGTGTGTGTTTACGCCGGTCATCCACTAGTATTAATAAGGATATATTTTAGCCGAGCATAATCTTAATACATTAGAAACTAGTGAGATAGAAACCTTAAACTTCAAAATAGTGAGTGGGAGAGGGGTATACCACAATATATCCCACGATCTCCATTGTTATCCAAAAACGTGAGATTCAATAGGCTCCCCGAGACGGCTTTGCTTTCGTCCCCCTACGAATGGTGTCCTTTTTGGGTCAATATCAGGTTTGGATATCGAAAGGATAGGGACTCTAGATGTATCTGGTGATTTGACCTACCCTACGGCGGCATTCCACTAGTTAAGTCCAAGGGTTCCGAAATAATGGGTCACACTCACAAATGAATGATTAAGTTGTTAATCAAAGCTTCCTTGATCAAAATAACGGTAGTTGATTAATATAGGAATAAGAGTTATTTCAGATATATTAATCAATTGAGAATGTCTCAATCTATCATGTGAATACTTGACCGACCCTACGGTGGCACTTATTTGTGGGATGATAGATAACCGTGGCATAGTAATTCTTTTAGGTTTCTAATTCATTATACATTGATCATGCATCATGTTTAATTTTATGCCTAAATGTTTGATAATTTTAATATGCGATGAATGAATATTGAATGCGCGTTTATTATTTTTCAGCCATGGCATTTGCAATAATCTCCATATCAAACAACAAGAAAAATTAACCTGGGGATAATTATGTTAAATGGAAAAGTGACATGAATGTTATCTTGGTCTGTGAAGACCTTAAATTTGTCCTAATGGAGGAATGTCCTCCTGAGCCAGCATCTAATGCATGCAGAGCTGCACGTAATGCCTATAATAATTGGATTAAAGCTGATGAGAAAGCCCATAGCTATTTGATAGTATCCATGTCTGAGGTTCTTGCTGCACAGCATGAGCCTATGGCGACAGCATCAATGATTATGCAGTCATTGTTGGACAAAATAACCCATAGCGTCACTATTTGCACAGATCATTGTGTTGTTGTAGAAAATTAACTATGTGACAAGGAAATTGCACTCTCATCATTTGTGATTAGATCACCATAGATATATAAATGAAGAGAGGTCCCTATGATTAGTTCCTGGATTGAGAATGATATGAGACAGTATCAATCCCCGAAGGATTAATCATTAAATATCCCTAGCCGGAGTATTATCGAGACTGGACATCGATAATGCGGAATAGGCTAGTATTGCACTTGTGTGCGTTGTGAGGGCACAACGGCATAGTTCTCATATATATAAAGTATTGGATACTTATGCAAGTGCGATAGGAGGGAGTGTTTCACCGATGGTACGGGAAACAGCTTCGCTCTGGATAGACCCATCGGAATCCCATTCGTATTATGACTATGTGTCTATGGGAGGCTGAAATCAGGGTAGGTGTGTATGCTCTTAACCTGAGACTTACATCGCTAATACTTGCGACAATCGGTAGACTTTGGTCTTGGTGGTACAGGGCTTTAACCGGTTCTGCGTACACCACTTCTGGGTTTATCAGAGAGTCGTAGTGTATTGGGTGTGATGTCAAGACGGAAGTATCACTTCAGTCATAGTGGAGATGATGTCACGCAGGATACGGTATTAGTGCTCTTAAGTGTTGCGCAACCATCGGGATATTTTGACTAGGTCATGCATATCCGATTATAGAGACTAGTTACCAGACATCCGACATGTGCTTCGGACGGGGTAGACACTTATCCAGCCCCAGCCCTAGCACGTGACTATCCGATACTAGGCCGATATACACAATACTACGGTATACTACGCTTGATACAGATCTATATATATTCCTGTAAGAATATTTCTGGAGAATTGGGTAGGCATGGCGCTTTGCTAGAAGCCAACCTTGTCTTGTAAATCGTATAAACGTAGTAATACGTACGGGTACTCACATGTTCGGATAGTCCGACGACCGTATTTACTGCCAACATATCCGGAGATCTCATGGGTCGGTTCCTGAAGATTCACTGATGACGTATGACTCGCACTTTAATTAATCTGGGATTAATTCGATGAGAGAGAAAATTAATCTGGGATTAATTACGGAGATATTTTATCTCGGATAAAATATCGTTAAAGAGAGAGAACGATTAATTTGGAATTAATCGATAAATTAATATATTCGATATATTATAACGAAATTAGATTTCGACGCAGAATTGAAATTAGATTTTAATTCGGGCGAACGAATTAATTTAGAATTAATTCGTTAGCGACGTGAATAGTGAACCCAAGCCCGGGATTGTTTGCGAGTGCATTCGCATTTCGAATTCGAGTGCGGCACGCAAGTCAAATCAAGCGTCAAAATCGCAAGTCACATCAAGCGTCAAATCACATGTCACTTTGAGTGATGTGACATTTGAGTGATTGATGTGAATTGATTTGAGGTGATAGACAAGCATTTAATGCTTTGCTTTTTGAAATAGAAAAAGTAAATGGTTTATTAAATATTTTTGAAATTATATAAACCTTTTACAATTTTTATTTTCTAACTCATTCTCTCTCTCCCATTTACGGTATTAGGCTTTTTGGAGCCAAAACTTCCTCATCTTCTCTCTCGGTCTTGACCGATTCTTCTCCTCAATTTTTCTGGTTTGACCGATCAATAAAGGAGAAAGAAATGATCTTGTTGCAAGATCTATGTGCTAGCACACTCATGGAGGAATACAAAGGTGATAGGGAAGTGAGTTCGTGAGCTTGGAAGCTTGTAGCTTGGAGCTTCAATGGTGTCCATCAATGGCCGATTCTTGGAGGAGGAAGCAGCCCTCACGCTGAGCAGTCCACCATGTTCGCAGCTCACTGCCGAGCAAGGGAGAGCAGTGCGTTCGTGGTCTTTGTTGCATCTCTACCGATCAATGTGAGTTATTCCGCACCTCCTTTGATATGTATTCAACTCGTTTAAGCATGATTTATGATCCTTGGGACTTGATTGAAACTCTACAATGGTATCTTGAGCCATTTGTGCATAAAACGTTTTTAGGGTTCTTGAGCAAAATGTGGGGCTTTTTGATTTAAGCATGATTTTGACAAATTGTTTGTTTAAGAATGTTTGTATATGAATAACTTAGAGTTATATGTAATCAATTTGAAGAAAAATTAATTGGATTGATTTTCCCCAATTTGCTTATTGTTGGCCAAAACTTTAATTTGGGTAAACTTGATTTTGAGCATGTTTAATGAATTGGATGAATTAGAATGCTTAAATGTTGTTTAATTGATGATTGATTAGATCAATTTGATGAAAAGTGTTTGGAACAATTTTCCCCAATTTGCTTGCGATGGCCGAAAATATGAACCCTAATATTGTCTTGGATTTTTGATTTTTTGTTCATTGGATGACTTGCAAATCATTTGGGGATGTTGAATTTATGTTTAATTGGTTCAATTGGATTGAATTTGATTTGGGCATAATTTCCCTCTTGGCCGAGACACTTGAAGCATGAAATTGGGTTTGATTTTGATCAAATTATGTTGGACATGATTCATTGATGTTAAGCATGATTAATTGGACAAATTTGATGTTTTGGAAACTTTGATTTGGGTAATTAATAATGTTATACACTTTAGGTAATTTAATTGGAAATTTGGAATTTTTGGAATTAAATTATTGGGCCTTAAAATTGGATTTGGGCTTTTAAAGTTGTTATTGGGTTTATTGGACTTTGTTGTACAAAGTTGGTTTAGGCCAAAATTGGTTGGATCCAATTAGGCCCAAAACCGCTTCCAAAGGCCCAAATGCGACTAATGAACCTTTAACGTTTAATTGGGCCTAATGGGCCTAAATTAATTTATGGGCTTATGGGGTAACTCCCGGATTGGATTTTGTTATTCGGTTTGACCCGAGTTGACCAAAAGTCCACGCCTCAAGAAATTAATTAAAAGCCCATTAGACTTTAATTAAATTAATATTGGATATTAATCGGGCTTTGAGACCCGTAACGATTAAATTTGGAATTTAAGTCGTAAAGGTTTATTTTATAAAGTGTAATATTTAATTTAGAATTAAATAATGAATTAGAATTAAATACGTATTAAATTGGATTTAATCATGTAATTTAATTTTATTTGAGAAATCGTACTTTGAGTACGTGTTCGCAATACGAGTTTGACTCGAACAAAATCAAATCGTTGTTTGAACATTGGATGATCACTAATTATCAGATTAATTAATTTGATTAGATTGATTGATAACATGCTTGTATGAATACAAGGTTGTGATGTTTGAATAATGTTTATCGGATGGATATTAGTCGGGTGGGGCGATTTTGGAAATTGTAATAAATTTGATTTATTAATTGGACCTGCGTGTCCAGCCTTATCACCTCATATTCTTTGTATTCTCTTCTCACCTATTCCCCTCAATGTAAATGAGGTTTCTTTAAAAGTGTAGTGTAACGGGTAGAAGAAATATTTGTGCTAGCGGGAGAGAGAAAGGGAGAGATTTGATCTAGGATCAATGTGTAAAATATTCATCTGCATATCATTATTATTTTATCATATGTGCTTTATTATGTGTTTAGAATGCATGTTTAAGGGTGTATGATGATGAGACCTTAACAAAGATAATAAATTGGTTGCCAATTTGCACACGAAAAGCCCTCATCAAATATCATGCGTCTTTTCCTTCCATTGAGTGATTCTTGCTCAAGATCCTAGATTGGCATGGGTTGTTGGCCAAAGTCAAGCCCTTGTCCGTCGAAGATGTGTGTTTGAATCACGAGGCTTTGTTCCATATTGGTGTCTTGTCCAAGTTGTGGTTTGTTGGCCAAAGTCAAGACCACTTCTTGTCCAACGACATTGATTACGAAGCTTCCATGTCAATGGGTCCGCGCTTGACTGGATCACTAGGTTGTTGTGCCAAAGCCAAGGCCTAGTTGATTCAGAGGAAAAAGGTTAGGGTATACATTCGATGTATAGGCATATATAAGATATATGTTTGGAACTTGGATGTTCCACCTACTGGATCTAGGAGTTGGATGAGATCCAATTGATCTTCGAGATCTACCTAGTTAATTATCATACAATTTGTTGGCCAAAGTCAAGATTGTGTGATATTTAACGGGATTCTAGCCCACTAGGAAACACGGTTTCCCGAGTACTCGACAGAGGGTTAGAGGCTCGCCAAAAAGTAGTGGGAGGCAAGAATTGAATTTGCAATATTCGTTCAATTACTCGCCATACGCGCTCATTCAAATTATTTCGTCGTAATATTAAATGTTAGTTGGACTAATATTTAAATTGTTGTTTTAATAAACAGTTGGACTGTATTATACTTGATTATATATAATTGGATTATATTAATCAATATATTTGAATTAATTAATTTCATTTTACAGTTGATTTTATAATGGATTATAGTAATCAATGTAATTGAAGTTAATTAATTGGATTATATTTGATTATATAGTTGGACTATTATAATCATTATAATATATATAGTACCACTAATCGTTGATTAAATAGTTGGACTATTGTAATCAAGATAAAATTGAAAAGTTGGATATTTAAAATATAATCTGGGATTAAAATATTTTAAATGATTTAATTTTCAAATTGGGAATAAATAATAGATTACTTTATTTGATAAAATAACTTATTATACCTTAAGCCCAAATTAAGCAAAATAAGTAGAGCATAAAATCTTTGGAAGATTTATGTGATGATGACTTTAGTGCTTAATTTAATATACTTGTCATAAATCTAATTTTAGATTTAAGAAGTATTAAAATTGCAATTTATAATTTTGGAGAATTAATTGACTATTCTAGAGGAGATAAAGTCAAAGTTTGCAATTGGGCATGTAGCACGAGGTGCACATCGTTTCGATATTCTAAAAACCCAAGGCTTGACCTAAGGTTCCTAAAATATTGAAAAGGATAAATTACATATACCAAAGTGACTACCATTTGGATATGGAAGACACGAAGGAATTAAAGAAAGGGCAAGGCTCTAACTATAAAAATAATTGTCAAAGTTATGTTCACTACTAGTATTGAAATTGGATTTTTAAAACTTAGTGTGGTACATAAAATATATGTATTGATGTTCAGAATCCGCTATGAGCTGGATACTGACTTCAAGCCGAGATTTC